>NMRB01000147.1:266385-292451 GCA_002633025.1 Notospermus geniculatus
GTGATTCAGTTATGGACGCCGGGTCTAAACCGAGTGTTACCTCACAAACGATTCCCGCCAAGCGGGTGAAACCTTCGCAGTTCGAACTTCTGATGAAGGCGTTGAGCAAACTGGAAGGCCAAAATAGTGATAATTTTAGGACAGGAGTTCTGGTTGTGGGCAATGGACCCTTCGGTCGATGGAAGTCTCGGCGGAGGCGACTCCGAAAGAGACGCCGAAACTAAAAAACTAGTGATAGAGTAATGCAGACACGAACATTTGGATACCTATAAATGATGTCCAGTGTCTCATACGAACTTAATACTGCCAAAAACCAAAGCCCACCGACCCAGGTGGACGGACCTCATTAGTGGGACATGTATCAGCGTCGCTAACTCCAGTGTCGTAGCATCCAACACTGTTTATCGTCTGCTTCAGTAGGCCCTACATTGCTCCGGCGCATGCGCGACCGGAAGTAAGACCACGTATGTACGTGCCTATATCCAACAACGGTTAATTTATTTATTTACGTCTATTATTAAGTTATTGTGTATTTATTATGGTATTTATTGAAGCGGATGGTCAACTTTTCATGAGAAATGTTTCGACATGGTGTTGCCTCTTCGGTAAATAAGCGAGGGAAGTGATCCACATTTGACGACGGGCTTTTCTTACCAAGAAACAATCACATACATGTAATCATTTCGCATGCTATGCACTTTGCAAGTCGGTATCAGCATCGGCAGCGAACCAATTATATCCGATGACTTCGCAAAAACGAAGCCACGTCCCAAACCTCCACTGTCGTCTGCGGATGGGGGGGAGGGGGGCATCCCGTTGTGGGGTCGTTAAGAAGGTCCTGGTGCCGAGCCTGATTTAGGGTCGAGGCTGCTATGAAATGTTGCAGAGTTCGTTCTTATGGCCTAGAAATAAAAACCGAAGAGGCAAGGCCGACACTAGGGGGCGTCGTGAGTCAATTACAAAAGCAGGCGGCGTTGTAGGTCTTAACATTCCTCTCGCAATCTCATTGGTTTATAGGATGCAAAGATTCATGAAAGATGTTGAATGGTGTTTTAGAATCTCAAACTTTC
This sequence comes from Notospermus geniculatus, assembly GCA_002633025.1. Taxonomy (NCBI): domain Eukaryota; kingdom Metazoa; phylum Nemertea; class Pilidiophora; order Heteronemertea; family Lineidae; genus Notospermus; species Notospermus geniculatus. The sequence goes on from NMRB01000147.1 coordinate 267,456, forward strand.
GATGGAGTATGAGAGGGGGGTCGAATGATGAACTTTGGTACAATGCATACGGACCTTTGCGAATAATTTAGAATGATGGGAATAATGAACAAACTTCACATACCAACTGATACGGAAGGCCTACCAGCACATGCCCCAAGATCTTTCTCACCAACTCAAAGATTTTAGCGGCGGACCTACGATAATAGAATCATTCGCTGGAACGGTCTTGATGAGCGCTTCCAGCTGGTGCCTCTGATTTCGGTAACAAATATACTGGGCATGCCGTGTGAAGAAAATGGGCATTAGATCTGCGCACTTTCGTGGGAAACTGCTTCTGATCATTTCCTCCTTAACGTCGCTGGCCTTTGTGCATTATTTGTTACCAAAGGACGTGACGCCTGAAATGTCAACCTTCATACATGTACCAGATTCCTTATGAGGTTCCTTGGGAAGTACTGGTCTTTCTTCGACAAAGGAAAAGTGAGATTTAGGCCTGCAATGTGATTATTTCATGTCATCAAAAATAGATATTATCTATTTTTGATGTCATGTTTAATTGATGCGGAACGGAGTTATCTTTTGACGTGTTGTCCGTACAAGGGGGAAGGGGTAAAATCGCAAAGGTCCAGAGGGGTGATAAAGAACTGGGGATTCGAGACACGGGTATTAGGATAGCTGGTGAATTCCTCTCACAACGTGATTATAAATCGTTGGTCTGAGGACGAAAACTAATCACTGCCGTTTGCTATGTATACTTAGAATTTAATTACATCCCAGATCAATGCAAGAGAAGGCGTCGGTACTTTGTAAAATGCGTCTTGTTTTTTTTGTGTAAACCATTGACCTGAGATGTCAGCTGAAGTGGAACTCGAATGATAATATACAGTTCCACTTTTTGGATTGGCCCAATACATTTGGACGCTGATTTCTGTACAGGTTGCCGGTGTGACATCCACCAGTGTTTCCTAATGTAAGTGGTTCCCCTCGTTGTGTGGGGGTACACTCTGAATTGAGAACGGCAGATTTTTCTGTGTTCCGCTATTGAAAGTCTTGGTCTCTCTAGCAGTGTTTTTATGGAAACAATGAGGTATGGGGAACACTAGAAAACGTTACACCTGTCCTTTGGGTAATGTCGTACTTGTGTGACATCATAACTCTTTCTAATCAAACACGAATTTAAATACACAATTTCAGCCAATGAGTTTGGCGCTGTAAATTATGTAAATAAACGCCATTGATTTACATATGTAAATCATGAAAACTCATGGAACTGTTTGCTCAGTTCCATTATTAGTGAGAATGAGACCGCATTACCATACGACAAAAAACAGATGCCATTTAATTATGAACGAAATTCTATCATTTCTGCTCGGCACCCCGTCCTTAATGCTGAACAACTAAAAAATAAACAGTTAGAAATCGTACTTTTGCTCCGAGGTCGCGGTACTTGGGTAATTTTTATCGACATCATGTCGAAAACGATTCCTTACGGTGTCGGCCATCTTGATTTCGGTCCAATCTCGTATCCATGTCATTTTACTTCGTGTTTGGCACTGTGGACGAGGGTGTCGTGCTTCATCGTTTTGTCATAAGAAATACATATCAGAATATGCGTTAATGTAGGAACAGAACATTTATTTTTGTGACAAACTTAACACGACATGTGCTTCCCATATGTTAATTGTTAAGTGTTGAATAGAACGGGTTTCATGGTTATAATGTATTGACACTGGGACGTACTGTAAAAGGGCACGACGATACAGTCAGCACCAAACGAAAACAACCACGCTTTTTTACATGAATAGAGAGCAGAATGCATGTGAAAAATGTACACAAAATGTTATGTTGCAGCAATGCAAGGGAGACAATATGAAAATATTTTGAAAGAGGGAAACTACGGCTAGGTTTCATTTGTTTTGGTCCTGACTTTGTCTGACGCCCTGTTATACCAGTTTGTATTTTGTTCACAATGTGAAGTCACTTGTTCAACTTCCAAGTGTGTTCGTCTCGACCAGGCCAGACTCCTCGATCCGACATTAATTGTTTCCGTTCAATGTACATGTATATAAACTGTCTTCCCAACGACCGGAGATCTTCACGGAACTTTCGATCTGCCTGCGTTATACCGCATGACGTTGCCCTACTCACACAACCGACATCAACTCTTGGATATAGAAATATTTTTGTATTTGGTGATACCGGTTTTCTTGGAGTTGATTTCGGGTGTTTGATATGGGGTTAGAATAATGCACACGTTGAATTTGTAGTCAGTTGTCGACGCCATTCACGCTTCGTTTTAGAATAGGCCGACGCAAGACATGATGACATCACGGTTGGCGTCACCTTGTTTGACGCATATACCTCACGGCCTTGACCCCCATGGTTGCAGTGTCACACACTTCCATGATGTCACGTGTTCAGATGTGTCACGTGTAACCTTGGGTGGTCACGTGGTCAGTTCACATAATAAGTCAGTATAGTCGTTGTCACGACGTCCCTCTGATCTGAATGTTGTAAATATTGTTTTCTATCAAAAATACGTTAAATTTTATAATTTCCTATTGCAATGTACTGCTGAATTTCGTTCTATTCAATGCAATAAATGCATTTCATACAAATGAACTCAAGGTTTTTTTCAGTCTTTCCAATGACAGTGCATGGTAAAGTCTATACAGGCTGGCAACATTTTTTCCCACATTCAGAGTAAGAACACCTTGTTGGACAAATGGTTTTCTAGTACTGTGTGCAGGGCAAATAAGTTTTCCAACATGTTTTTCAAATGTTAATTGCCACGGTTTGCCGGCCAGTGTATACAGGGTCAAAAGATCATGTGGCTCAAGAATGTTGTCCAAATGTTGGAAACATTTTGCCAGTGGACACACGATATGGATGTTATTCAACAACAATGCTGCGACCGTTGGACACAAACCGACAACCTAGTCATTATACACCTAAATTTAGAGTATCTGCTCACATAGAGATGTACAAGACTGTCCTCGTAGAGATAACACAAATTGAGATACAATTCAAATTCACTGTTTACTGATTTTGCCTTCGGATATAATTTCGAGACAATGAGCATATTTTCCGTCACCTGATATAGGCTTGGAAGGACTATAGGCCCGCAGCCGCCCAAGGGCTGGCTCATTCATTAGGGGCTACACTGCACAGAGGCGTCGTCAGGTTTAGGCNCAGGTATGTCTGCAGAGATTCGTAGTAATGTCCCAGGAAACGATGATTCGCACACTTTTTTTCGCGACTGACGCGGAAAGGATGCCGAAATGGCATAATTTGCTTCCGCAACCCTTCCTAATCTTGTCGGCGCCCTAGTGGACGCCACCCATCAAGAACACCTTGTTGGACAAATGGTTTTCTAGTGTGTGCAGGGGAAATAAGTTTTCCAACATGTTGTTCAAATGTTATTGCCATGGTTTGCTGGCCAGTGTATACAGGGTCAAAAGATCATGTGGCTCAAGAACGTTGTCCAAATGTTGGAAACATTTTGCCAGTGGACACACGATATGGATGTTATTCAACAACAACACTGCAACCGTTGGACACAAACCGACAACCATCAGTCACTATACACCTAAATTTAGAGTATCTCCTCACATACAGATGTACAAGACTGTCCTCGTAGAGATAACACAAATTGAGATACAATTCAAATTCACTGTTTACTGATTTTGCCTTCGGATATAATTTCGAGACAATGAGCATATTTTCCGTCACCTGATATAGGCTTGGAAGGACTATAGGCCCGCAGCCGCCCAAGGGCTGGCTCATTCATTAGGGGCTACACTGCACAGAGGCGTCGTCAAGTTTAGGCAGGGTCGCACTGGTCACAAGTCTGCCCTGATTTTCATACCATTCTGCAAAATCAACAATCAACCCAAAGGAAGAACCAAGCGTTCCGTCTTTCAACAGGCAAAGACAAAATTTTGCACACAGCCAGCGTTTTTCCGACATACAATCCACGTGAAAAGACTACGTTCTCGCGAGATTATGACGTTTGAAAACATGGTGAGAGGTATCGTCGACCCAGTGGTTGGAAAGAAGAGGTACTGTGCAAGAAAATTGAACGACAGTCGACGGTTGAAAAGGATGGTAAGCCCATCACATAGGCTACTAAAAGCACACGAACAGATATCCAACATAGAGCACAAAGAACGACGCACAAAATGATAAAATACGTATGGATCCAGGATCCAGTTCAGTCTTTTCTGTAATCTCTAGTAGAAAGCACCCGAGGAAGACCCCGGTTGAGGTCCAAAATTTGCAAAATTCGGAGACGACTTGATACGTATTTTATCATACTACATGTAAAAGCACAGTGCAAAAAGACACTGAAGTACATGTATACAAGGAGTACATGTACAGTACAATACAATAACGGTAATTTCGCCCATAATTTATATTTTTTCTTATACAAGGGATCCTAATGAAATACATGTACAATACATGTACATAACTAATTGGGGCAGGAATCTCGAGCTAATGCACGCTGAAATTACACCATGCCATCGTTACCAACAAGAGCATAACGAAGGACCGTATCAAACGGTTGGTTAATTTTATGACTTCTTGGTCGCGGTAACTAGGCCTACGTTAGGTACAGTTATAAATCTAACAATCGGGACGTCCTTTAATGATCTAAGATCAAAGACACCGGTGTCTGTGATGCCTGCCGAGTTGGGGAGGACGTGACAAGATAAATGTCCCTGCATTAAGGGCCTAGCCGAACCAGGATCCCATTTCAAGGCCTTACGGGCGAACCGTGACAGTTACAAATTGGTCTGTGGCGCACAGTCCATTAGCGACATAGCCTACGAACGGATGGGGTAAATACAACGGGCACAGGCAAGGGCATGTGTGCCTTAGTGTTATGCCACCTGGGTGACGGATCACCCTTTGGCTTTATACTACGTAGAGAGCTTACATGTACGAAATTGAACGATAAACGTAAACTATAGGCCTACGACAGTGACGTCATACTCCATCCATTCTGCCCTGGGGCTGGAGTGCGACATGCCATGTGACGTCATTGACGTACATGTATCGTTTACGTTCAATTTCTAAACCTCACTATATATACGCGGATACTGAGCAGGGTGGCGCAGTAGTTGAGTGTCGAGCTCGAGATCGGAAAGTCAGGGGTTCGAACCACAAATCGACACCTTTTTGCTTTCGCCTGGTTTGTAAGATTCAAGAGATAAGGTAAATGAGCTGCTCCTTGAATTCCCCAGAAAATGGCGAGGTTTCGAAATCAAACGATAAACATGGATTTTACGACAACGTTATTTTTCGTACTACACATTAACCAGATTTTATATTGCATTTTCGGTACAAAAATAAAGGCGTTGTCGCTAACGTTTACGTTTGTCGTTTAATTTCGAAACCCCCCTAATGTTTCTTGGGAGACGGGGGTAATAATGCGAAGCGCTTTGTATTTCATTTCATTTTTCCATCAGGGCCGATGAGCATTGTTGGCCCTGGTAAGTATGGAAGAATAGCATTATTGGCCCTGGTAAGTATGGAAGAATATAGCATTATTGGCCCTGGTAAGTATGGAAGAGGCCATCTCAAGCTACTCATGGGATGGGATGGGGTCTTTTACTTGCCCTTGCAAAGACACAAGGTACAAGGCACCACGGCTTACTGTCCCACGCGACGGATTGAAGAGCCGGGAATGAAATCCCGTATGCCCGAGCTGGATTCGAACCCGTGACCTGCCGCTTATCAAGCGGACGTGATAACCACCACTAGGCTATCGCGAAGCGCTTTGTAGGCTCTGATACAGTGGAAAGCGCTATAAGCCGACATTCTAAACGTTCATCTTTTCCCCATATTCTTCGACCACAGAGTGAGCAGTGGGCGGATTATTCGAAAATGTACGCAGTTATTTTTCTCGGCATTAAGGACATGTAACATTTACCGTCCGGGCCATCAATAAACCCCCCCATTCATCATCTGAACATTTTGTTTGTGGCTGTCAGTGGCGGTTATATTCGATATATTAACGATCAGNTAGCCTACAGACGGATGGGGTAAAATATAACGGGCACAGGCAAGGGCATGTGTGCCTTAGTGTTATGTCACCTGGGTGACGGATCGCCCTTTGGCTTTATACTACGTAGAGAGCTCAAGGAAATAGCTTGAATAAGAAATTGAACGATAAACGTAAACTATACAACAGTGATGTTACACTCCATTCATTCTGCCCTGGGGCTTGAGTGCGAATGCCATGTGACGTCACTGACGTACATGTAGGCCTATCGTTTACGTTCAATTTCTAAACCTGGCTATTTATATGCGGAGACTGAGCAAGGTGGCGCAGTAGTTGAGTGTCGGACTCGAGATGGGTTCGCCCACAAATCGCCTGGTTTGAAAGATTCAGGAGATAAGGTAGCCTAAATGAGCTGCTCCTTGAATTCCCCAGAAAATGATTCTTGGGAGACGGGGGGTAATAATGCGAAGCGCTTTGTATTTCATTTCATTTTTCCATCAGGGCCGATGCTATAGCATTATTGGCCTTGGTAAGTATGGAAGAGGCTTTCTCAAGCTACTCATGGGATGGGATGGGGTCTTTTACTTGCCCTTGCAAAGACACAAGGTACAAGGCACCACGGCTTACTGTCCCATGCGACGGACTGAAGAGCCGGGAATGAAATCCCATCCAGGCTGGATTCGAACCCGGGACCTGCCGCTTATCAAGCGGACGTGATAACGACTAGGCTATCGCGAAGCGCTTTTCCCTGATACAGTGGAAAGCGCTATATAAAAGCCGACATTCCCAACGTTCATCTTTTCGCCGACCAGAGAGTGAGCAGTGGGCGGATTATTCCAAAATGTACGCAGTTATTTTTCTCTGCATTAAGGACATGTAACATTTACCGTCCGGGCCATCAATAAACCCCCCATTCATCATCTGAACATTTTGTTTGTGGCTGTCAGTGGCGGTTATATTCGATATATTAACGATCAGAGTAAGCCAAATGTGGGTGCAATTTGTAAGCTATATGTATGACAGAGAAGTAGTTTATTTCTTGTTCATGTCGGGGCTGGATTTGGCGATGTACATTTCGAAGTCAGAGACGAGTTGTTGACAGCGGCAAATGTTGGTAATATGCCGTTTTTTACATAGAAAAATATACAGCGCCTTCCATTTTTGTACAAGCGCTTCACATGAATGACCCAGTCTCTCGTGAAACTTTTCTGGGGAACTCAAGGATCAGCTCATTCAACGCTTACTTGATCCTTTTTGACCAGTTGAGAACTCGATCGGTGTAACTGGAACCCGCATCCTCCCACAGCAGGGCTTTAGTCCGTTCCTCTTCATACATGTACACTCGTGAGTGGATGAAGAGGAGCGAGGTAAAAACCCCTGCTGTGGGAGGATGGGAACCCGTGACTTCTTGGTCTTGCGCCCGACAATCAACCATCTGTTTAGGACTGTTATAATTGGGAAAGGGTTAAATGTACTAATTGCCCGAGAGCAAAATAGTCCTCGGCGCTGTGGGTTAATGCACCTGCCCTGACCTTTTTAATCACAAAAGCTACAAACTGAACATACGGTTACAAGGACTCCACCTCCTACGACACCGAATTACTGAATAGCGTCTCACACGCGTGCGCACTTAGTACCTCCAGACATTGCCTGACCATGACGGACATACCACGAAATTCCATCACGGCAACTTCAACTATGGTCTCCCTGGCGGTGATTCGCGTTGTCACGGCTGTGGATGAATTACTTTCCCGCTATGCCGTCGGCTCGACACACCAACGGGGGAGAGCGATACCACAATGTCGTGATAATACAAACCCACGTTACGACTAACGATCCAGTCCTCTTCAAATAAGACATACCAGCGTGTGGTTTATTTGTAATACACAACAATCTCCATCTTTCCCTTTCTTCCAGCGTTTTAAAGACCTCCCAAGAGGACCTAAACAAACGTCATACAGGGTAACCAAAAAACGCACAAACACGTGTCACTTACAACACCCACAGCCCAAAACTTCTTAGAGCACTGGATGGAGAATCTTTTCGGTCCAGTGGGTCGAGCTGCAGAACCTATTTTGGAACGCGAAGTCGAGGCCCTGCTCATGAATTCACCGATACGTTATAAATTACTAGTTCTCAGTACGTTCTTGAAAATGTTGCCAAACGGGTTCAAACTGTGTGCGAACGGAGTGGACGCAGTGGCAACTGTTTACTGTGTCTTTTACGAACTTCATGGACGGGGGACGGACGGGAAGGGTGCTATTGACCAGAACTTCGAGGCATTATTTGGCCAACGTTACACCTTCTATCCCGTTTTACGATTTTTTATGACGGGGCAGCAGGACGTTTTGAGAACTATACTTCAGTGTGACAACTCACTTGGAGCCGAATACTGGACCATACTGAGGTATCTTGGTGTTATTTTTCTCCTGGAAAGATTCCCTCTCCATTCATACCACTGATTAGAGACTGACGGTGGTGGAAGTATGCTAGTGCGATTTTGGGGCCACCTTGTATACCTTCGAAATTTCAATACTAATTGATCAACTTTCCAGCGAGCTGTCCGCCCCAAATTAGCCCCTCGGAACTCCAGGGTGACGACCTGACAGAGAGAACTAAAAGAGCACTATTGGCATAATAAGTAGGTTCCGAATGTATTGGCTTGATTAGTACCCGGATATCGTTTCTATCGTTTCGCACCACTTAACCCCTTTATTATGACATGATTAGCGAGAGTCACTTTGATAGAACATTGAGATTCACACTCGAAAGAAATCCGCAGTCGCAAATGACGCGGGCTCTCGGAACAGCAAGCAATTCCCAGTGTGGGCGTGAGGTCGCTGAGGTCACCAAAAAAAATTAACATCTTCGCTTGTTTCTCTAGATACCAAACATCACAGCATTGTAAAGTGGAATAATATTGACTATCGCCATGACAATATCAGAAGAAGGACGATTTCATTCCTCTTGTACCTCAAAACCCTTTTTGTCTCCAACGATACCAAAGGACAAACATACGAAACAAAGACAATCTTAGAACATCGACAGGTCACAAACCTACGTATTTCCCCTTCCGGAAACCACGAAAGACCGGTTTATGCGGCAACCCTTGCCTGTACAAGAAGAACTAGGTCAGGATGCGGGGCAAGAAGATTATCATAGGTGACAAAGAGTTTAGGAGGACAAGGGGGTAAAACCATCAAAGAATTACATGCACGTCAGTGGAATAATATATTGACTATCGCCATGACAATATCAGAAGAAGGACCGATTTCATTCATCTTGTAACTCATAAACCTTTTGTCTCCAACGAATCCAAAGGAAAAACATACGAAACTAAGACAATCTTAGGACATCGAAGTGGGTCGGTGACAGGTCATAAACCTACGTATTTTCCCTTCCGGAAACCACGAAAGACCGGTGTAACATCTGCCAATGTTCCTCCGTCTGTGAGTGCTCCCCTCCTGTTGTCTGACGGAATAAACAGCGACTTGACAATAGGGGACACACAGAAACACTGGCAGATACAGCACTGTTTATGCGGCAAACCTTGCTTGTACAAATGTACCAAAGCTAGAAGAACTACGTCAGGATGCGGGGCAAGAAGATTACCATAGATGACCAAGAGTTTAGGCGAACATGGAGGATAAAAACCAGATGAATGTGTCTTATCATCGAAATCATCAAGAAACTTTCTGATAAGAGAGTGACAGAATTCCCTGCGTTCCCCCATTGAAAAGCCATATGGTTTTTCTAGCCATTTCTTGTACAGAAACATTGAGAAATGGAAAACACTAGAAGCCGTTACACCTGTCCAGCATTTCATGGTGTTGAGAGAAGTGTTCGGCACGCTCGGAGCCGGAAGCAATGGCTGTTGCCGAAGCACGTGTGTGTACGATGATTTAGCATTGGGAGCTCCATCCAGATTGGATTTTGACAACAACGGCAAAGATGAGACAGAATTGCCAAGCTTTGGTTATTATCAACGAAGTGTAACAAATCCCACCAATGAATTTCACAGTTTTCTGCCGTCAGCAGGAACATCTGCCCATACAAATATGATGTAGATATGCATATAGTGGTTTTCGTACAGTGCGTACGTATGTATAGTGACACAGCTCTTCACAAAATCTCCGCCGTTGCAGGCGGGGGTCTTGGGTAAGCAGGACGCAACATTTTGACAGATGGCACAAAGCTAATCAGGTCTTGCACAAGTCCTCATAGAATTGCACTTCATTACCTAGGTTTAGGCGGCATTGCATAGGTAATACTCTAAATACGGCGAGACGGGCCTGAAAATTGTCCTTAAATTAAGATTCCTTTCGTTATTTGAAAGATAAACTTGCCCACCAGCAGACAATGAAGTTATAAGTGTGAGTGATTCCAACTATATACAACTTTGACGGTCCAATTTTATGGCCCTTGATGATCGACCCCAGGGGGTGTTATTTGCCCCGTATTTTCCCTGAGAAGGCCGCCGTTTAATAAGTAAATCGCCAAATATTTTCCTGTTTTTCTGGATTATCCCAATTATTTCTTTAAGGAAGTGTAAAGCCCTTGCGACTGTGGCCATGTGATTTGTTTTGAGGACGGGCCGCAGGCCTACGCGACGAATTCTCCGATAGGATTATTCCTCGGGACGATAATTCCCAGGCTTCGTTCAAAACAGAAAGAGTGGCCTGCCTGTTGGATGCAGCGAGCCTCTGGGGGAGGTCAACTATGTTCCCTAGATCAGCACTGATGACTGGAAATAAGAGGGAGGTTGAGACTCAAATTTACGACTCCCAATTCCGATTCTAGATTATTCCCTGTAAATTGTGAACTTCATGTAGGCCCTACATGTACGTCGTCAAAGACCACACGGTTTTTCAAAACAGTGTCAGCTCATTCGGCAAAACGAGCAGGAAAATGATCTTTGACTTTAAAAATTTACCTACGTGTAGCCTTAATTAGGTCAGATGACCTATGACACCAAGTTTCGGTCTGATTCGATTCTTGGCTTGGCCACTAGGTGGCGGAAACAAAAACACAGAAAGTGCAATAACTCCTGAACTAATGACTGGATCATCTCCAAATTTTTATCATAGGTGTATCTAACGAGGATAGATTTTAGGGATTCGTAGTCGGAATGGGAGCAGATCTAAAACCTCTCTAATATTTTGTTGAGTCGTCTGGAAACTGTCCGAAAGCATCCTTTTGCGTCATACTTGCGTGGAAACGCGATGATTTCAATTGATTTAACGCTTGATTGAATTTTAATCAGGCCACGATCCTAGCTGCCGAATTGATAAGTTATGAGCATGACATGGTATCCATCCACGGTTACCTATCATGCAACTGAACGTCACGTTCCTCGTCATACTGCTGTTGCTGTTGTCAACGTTTCTATACACAGAGTGGCACGACAAAAAGTCCTTCCACTACCCCAGAGGCCCAAACTGCTGATAGGAAGATGGAAAATCGAGATATCCTGGTATCAATTTTCTCCTAGAAAGATTCACTATCCATTCATACCGGTGGGGTTAGGGACTGACGGTGGTGAAGTAATATATATTGTGCATTTTTTGGGCACAAGCTGAGGTCGCCGTCGTAGTTGGTTCTGTTGTTTTGTGAAGGCCTAGTGCGTCTATAACGCTTTCATTGCCCCCCCCCCCCAATTAGTNCCTCCCCCCAATTAGTGAGGCAGCTGCCTGTTCCGCTTTATATGAGTGTACTTTGCTGACAACCGTACATACAGTTTCTCCGTTCTTGTTCTCATGAAGGACGATATTCGCCAACCCATACGATCCCTTAACTGGTCGCGTCACCCCTTGTTCAGGGGCAAGGGGTCGCTCCCAGGTGGACTGCTCAGGATTGCACCGCTAGGACAGGCGGATCGGAAACCAGTCCACCTCCCCTGAAAATGCCCATTTGCTGAATCTCTTTAACTGGGAACATCTCCATTTCGAACTCGGCGCAGACAGTTAAGTCATCTCATTCAAATTTGTCAAATGACAATATTTACAATGGGCCCAGAGTGATTAGACCTAAAAAGCGAACAAATTGCCCAAGTTTGATTTTCATTAGGAAGTCTCCTAATCTGATTTATGCGAAAGCACCCCGGGGCCACAATTACCCCAAAGATCCCTTTTTTCTTGTGGAGGACGCCCGAGCTCGATACTTGGCGCAGCAGGCGCGGTGGCTTTTGCCACTGCCATGTCTGAGCATGCACCCCGAGGAGGTTTGCTCGGTAGAATTCTGCAAGCCTATCCTCCGGGGCAAAGCCTCCGGGAAGGTTGTACCACAGAAAGTTGCTGCTGGCCCTTACCCTGGACCAGATGGAGAAAGGAGCCAAGAAATATATAAAGGGGGTCGTTTTCTGCCTGCAGCTATCAACGACTTTCATTTTCGCCACGGACAATAAGATGACCTTTCTAACCTTAATTGATGGTCACACGAATTGACGTTTGGCGTGCAACTGTAGAGTGAATGATGTCTTTTTAGAAAAGGGGGTGAGAATGAATTTTACAAGGTTCCAAAGAAATCAGTTTCGTTCAAGTGCGTCGCCAAATAACCAGAATGTCTTTCTTTATAGAAACGGTGTGCGCCACATACAAAAGACGGTCGCACACTACAGCTATATCTCAGACATCATCCCAGTGTGCGATGTCCAAGATGGCTGCCATATTTTGAAATCCTGTGATCTGAGAATGCCAACTCGCTATTTGGCTGCAGCCACGGCTCCAGCTCCTAAAGCAAACCGCCTGTGGTGTATTGCTATATTCTGTAAACTGTCTAGTGAGACTGGTACATGTCTATGCCATGTAACTGTGCAGTGATACCTGCCTACTGAAGCAATGAAGATTAATAAACTTGTTTTGTTCATATGTCTTCTAATTCTGAATGAATTCGAATCCACAAAGATAGCGGAATGCTATACCGCCGTACACAAGGCAGGCATGAATCAGCGCCATGTGTCAATGACACCAGTTTGGTCATTGGTGTGCGACTGGTCGAGCGCCAACGCCCGACTCCATCCACAGCACACTATTTTTAAGCTTTCTCTATCTGGTGTAAAAAATGCATGCGAACACCTGAACTGGAATTCGCTTGGATGTGTTTTTGGCCATGTATATTCATTATGCACTTGTGCTTTGCAAAGTACATGTACCCTACATAAAACTCATGACACACGCCTCAAACTTTCAGCAGTCCGAACGTGGGAATAAAATGTTATCACTACAGCGGTATGGCATAGGTTTTGTCCACCATTATTTTGCAAATCGCACCAACAGCGAACCAAATAAAGCAGTGTATAAAATAAGTTATGATATGGTACTAAGCCTTAAGATGCCACCCCCGCACACTATCTTTACCTGTGTTGTCCTGTGTCACAAACAAACATTCTTGTACATAGGCCTACCTTTGGTCAACCTACTTCCAGAGACATACCACTCGAGTAGAGTACTTCATTCACAGATTTTTGGCATACTCTGTTCTTAGGCAAACGTCATAATACTTTTCATATCTTCCGGGTATTGTCAATATGGCATTACGCCATACCATCCCAGGTCGAGACCTCTTCACACTTCAAAGGCAAAGGAATCCTCGATAACGATAATGAAAGTCCGATCGATGATGACCATAATAAAGTCCGATCGACGACAGCCAACAACGATTGGCCATTTTGACAACACTAGAGGCCCCGATGTTCTGCACACTAGATTACTAGGCGACCGGCCTTGCGACCACAGCAGCGACTGAACATATGTTGAGTTTTTGTTGACTCGTTTGCGACAAATGCTTCCTTGGAAGATCAGTGATGTCGCGGATGACATCACATATCGACCTCAAAGGTAATTATCGCATGCGACGTAGTAGTCGCATCGGTAGTCGCCCCCATTTTAGTCGCACGTGTGCGCCATGCTTAAGTTGCAGAGGGCGAGTTGCCAGTATCATAGGAGGCCAGGTGACAGGCCGTCGTCAAAAAGGGACGTTTGGTAGGGTGACCACGTGCATCCAGAGAACATGTTTTTAGGAAGGCTGGGGGATCAGCAGCAATCTGGTCGAAGAGGAAGGCATAGGTCCAAAATTCAATGGAATTAGAGCATCGGGATATGCAAACGTTCGGCTGAAAGATGCAATGGAAGACTAGAACACGATAGGACGGGCGAGCGGCGTGTTTCCGACGATAGGATAATGCTCAAGACAGCATTCCTCCACCCGATCGCGCACGCACGGCATGTTTGACGCTTGGTATACTGTCACGACCGCACAAAACATTACAGGCTACACAGGAGGCCCGGTCTCGAAAATTTGCCGCTTCAACCGGCTTATCGTTCATGAGCGAGATGAATTCACCTCGGTCTCCCCTTCCTTCCCCTCCCGACACTAAATCATGGCCTGGAAGAGGGCATGTGGCATGGACTCCCCATTCGGCATGTTGTCAGACGGACTATAGACACAAGCAGATGGCGGGGGAGTTGAGTGCATTTATATATCTCAAAGCGGCGGTAAACCTCACCGCATTCCTTCCTGAAGAGATAATCACTTCAATGCTTGCTGTGTCAACAGACTTGAGACACGACACGAGTGGTGAGAGACATCTATCCATAGGGAACAGAACGACAGACGAAGAATGTTTTCCTTTGCCGTACACAGCGTAAGGAGTGAAGCCATGTTGCAATGAACTTCCTTAAAATGAAGAAAAGAAGATACATGTATTGCAATAATAGTACATAGTAGCTTGAACACGTGGCTCTCTAAATACTGCATGGCAGAAAACAGATTCGTTCTAGCTATGATCAACTCCCTCTATACTGCATGAGAAAAGACAGTTGAGGTGTCTTATGATAAACTCCCTCTATACTGCACAAGAGAAGACAGAGTGTCTTATCATAAACTCCCTGTACACTGCATGAGAGAAGACAGTCAGAGGAGTCTTATGATGAACTCCCTCCATATTAGAGGAGTCTTATGATGAACTCCCTCCATACTGCATGAGAAAAGACAGTTAGAGGAGTCTTATGATGAACTCCCTCCATACTGCATGAGAAAAGACAGTCAGGGCACTATCGTCAGCAAAGATACAAGCATAGGCTATTTGCAAATTACATTGCATTTTATTCCTGAGTTGTATCAAACTGCCATTGAGCACACAATGACAGAAAACATGTCATGTCAACAAAAAATATGCAGGTGCATTTTCTAAAATAGTTATTAAAGCTCGTTTTTTAAAAAGTTCCCCAAATCGGAAGACTCTATAGAATGTCCAAGAAGTACAACTCAAAATAAACCGTAAAATGTACATGATAAATTAAATACATCATTGTATCAACCACAATTATGATAATACTGACACTACTTGAGACAGATAAAATACTACATTATCAAAAACCAAACATGTCTGCACCAGTGGGCCTCTATCACCTTTTCTCTGAGGGTATATGTCGATGGTAAATCTGATAAAACAGACCCTTGTGTATTGATTCAAGGGTATCACGTTCCATTTCAACATTATCAAACCCTTGCTCTATTCCCAGCATGACTAGACGTGTTATTCTATGAGTAATTCCGCTTATTTCACTATCGGAGCATAACTCTGAGATCGGCATCCACCGACATTCGCTAATCTCCTCCTCGCAGGGGTTGAGGTCAAAGGTCAATGGACGCAGACGACACACGAAGTAAAAATCTGATCGTCCAAAGGCACCAGGTTGTAAATGCTGCTGTCGGAATCCGAGTACTGATTGGAATTCTGGAAATAAATGAAAGATGATTTCATGATTTGATAGATGTAACTGGAGTGTCATGATATTCCGTATTCGTGTGTGTTTTACTCGAATCAGTGAATACCAAATAAGATAAAATACAAAGTAAATAGAAACATTAATCACTGCAATAGTTGTTCTTATGATAAAATATCGTAGCTTTATATGACGCACGCAGACCACCATGCAACGCAGGGTAACATTCTGAAAGCAATTCACCATACCTGCTTTGACACCAGTTTCTTCAAAGACTTCTCTCTCTGCAGTATCTCCTGATAAAAGCAAAGAAATTATGTGATATGACCATGACAACAGAGTTAACAGACACAAATCACTCGCCAGCTTCTACATGTTGGTCTAAATATGATATCCAACATAGAGCACAAAAAACGACACGAAAATTGATAGTAAAAGTAAAGTCGTCTCCGAATTTCGCAAATTTTCAACCACAACCCAGAAGTGATCAGGGATCTCTACTCGAAAGTACCTGAGGAAGACCCGGTTGGGGTCGAAAATTTGCGAAATTCGGAGACGACTTTACTTTTACTATTGGTCCATAGATAAAACTGGGCAAACAAACGTACAGCAAGAGGAAACTGGAGTGCCAGAAGGAAACGTGTTGTCAAAGAAAGTCGGATAATAGGCCTATTCTTACCTATATTTTCGCCAAGATCAGACACCCCGCCAGGGAATTTCCACATGACCTTCTGAAAAGAACGAAATGGTCCATGGACCATGTCTGGTCGCGGCCACCCGACGAGGATCCCATCAGCAATATTGCAACCTTCAAACTCCAAGGATTCATTCACAGACGCACTCTTGACTTTGATGTAATAACTTTATTCTTCAGTACAGAAGACATGAGAGCCGTGAAATCTCTTTGGGTCGTCTTGTTCGCAATATAAAACTTCGGGATGGTCCTGCAGTGGCTGGACCAGATGCAAAAAAGTGTGGCATCTGCCATTGAGCACGTGCGCGCCACATATGTTGTAGCAGTTCCGTTGGCGTATAGGGTAGATTCGCACCAAATTTGCGTGCTTCTACGAAAAACCATGCATTGGATCCACACCATGTGCTCATCTGGGTGAATGTACCAGAAGAACGAACAACAAGTGTCAAGTCAATATGTTCCAGAGAAACATCACACCAATTTAGAACTTGCTCTGTGGTGTTCATATGATATGAGCCAAAGTATACATTTTTCAAGATGGGACGACTGGTGCAATGGAGCTAAAATTTGGCAAACATAGAGGGTTTCTACATACGTATTTGTACCAAGTTACATCATTCTAGCTGCTGATGAGATACTGGCTAAAGTCCCATTTTCAAGATGGCCGACTGGCCACCATATTTGAAGTCGAAAGGGTCAAAATTTGATGTACCTATTCATTGTATCCATGACGTACGTAGGCCCAGGCCTACATCGTTCTGTGACGTTGCGCGTTTTGCCCACCAGCTTTCTTCAGCAAAGCAATGAATTCTGCCCACTACCTTTGCGTCATTACTGTGACGTCAGCAATGGCGGAGTTACCTCATGGAAACGATGAATCGAGGGTACCTCAATACATACAATTTCAAGGTCAAAACACTCTAGTTGCAGTAATTTATGAAATAAGGGCCAAAAGCCATTTTCAAAGATGGCGGCCATGTGTTGCTCGCCATAAGTTTTTGTAGGTCATGGTAAAAATCCCCAACCTTACCCTTCTGTTCTTTTCTTTAACCACCAGGACCTCTCTAGTATCTTCCCGGAATACAAACCCTGGACAATAATGAAAATTTAATCAAATTTATAACTTTGATAGACTAAGTAATTGCACACGAAGGCTACATTTTCACAGTGCAATATCTCAAAGTTTTTGATGCCATTTAAAGGAGCACGTTATTGCCACTTTCCCCGACAGCCGGCGCCACCGCGCCACTCTCCAACCCAGGGACTACCTTATAACTACGTTGTCGGCGAACTGACCCGATTTACTACGTACGTTTTGTAATGCATTTCTGTAGTTCGTCTTACTGCCGCTAGGTGGCTCCCTCAACGTCGGCAGTCAAATGACGCATTTGAGGGATCCAATACCGTGCTCCTTTAAATGGTTTCAACACATGTGATCAGTTACTGCTCTAGTGACATAATCACATGTACCAGTTAGGTGTCCTACCTGCACATCCAACTTGGTGACTGGCTGGCTTAGGCAGTCTATTTGGAGATAATTCATCTAGCCATTTAGTCAGCATTGAATGCCCAGGGTCTGAATGGTGGAATGCGAAGCCTTCCTTTGCCGCTACAGGAATCAAATGACTTGACATAATTGGAACCTTTAACCAGACTGCTCGTCGGCCATTGTCAAACCATGACTGAAGAGATGCTGGAAAAGAGATTGAAGCGAAAATGGTCGAAAATGTTGAGGCATTCAGCTCCCAATTCAACATTTTTCATCCCACCCTAAATGTAACTTTGAGTAATGTTCACCACTTACATGAGAGTAACATTTGAAATTCATTCTGACTGACATCCGACGAAAGCTGACTGAGGTCAACTGTCACACCACCAAATCTGTCCACTGACTCTTCCAATGAAGTCGTATTGAGGCCTAAAGATGTCGAGAGAGCTCTACAAATCCTTCCAGTCATCTTCTTTGGTGTGGGAGAAAAATTCTGACTGAGATCATCGAGATCGAGACGCCGAAGGCAAATTCTTCCTGCTGGAACTCTGAGATTGTGCTGACTAATAAGAACTCTCAATGTAAGGGATATCATTTTGGGTGCGACCAACTGAAAAAAGAATGTCACATTTATTTATTTCCATAGGCCTACCGTATATACAGACCTGTAAGAGGTCGTTCACAATTGTCAACATCCAGATGTCAATGATGGGACACATACGGTGCTGCCACCTAGCACATGAACCAGACATCACAAATGGATTTATTTTTGAAATGGCGCTCCATAGGTAGCAGAACGCATACAACACCTCGCCACAAAATCACCTGAACTACCGTATTGAGCGGGAATTTTCGGCAGTAGTTTTCTTAGAATTGTTGTATATGGCGGGACAAACTCGGTTAATGCGTTAATTTGTTCAATGTCACTTCAGGAAAGGCAAAATTCAAGAGGAAACACAGAGCTGACATGCATTACACAATTAGTTGTGGTCGTCGGTTAATTTCGCCTCCATACTGACCGGAACATGAACTGTGTCTTCGGCATTCCCTCCAGTGCGCACATGCCTACCCTGCGACCCCACTTGGCGATTTACATTTGAAGATGTTCATTTCTCTGGGTGGGGTGGGGCATTATTTGTGGGGAAGGGGTGCCATATTCACTGACAACAATCATAGACCGTTTGCACGTCAAGTCAGTCTTCGGAGAGGTTCACCAGTCCTGTCATCCCACCATAATGCTCTAAGGACATTAATACTTGTGTCGTTGACCTCTGGAAGACCGAAAAACGTCAAAAGCTAACTTATGTACAATTATTTTATTAATGCACTTGCAAATGCCCGCAAACAATTACAACTAGTTTGTATAAGGTTAGCTGCACACTGATTCTGACAAGAACAGTTGAATACTAGAGTTGACATACATCACACAGCCAGTCGGCCCATAAGCATCATGACAGAAACCACTGCACTGAAGTTCTCACTGTGATATGGTAAATGTTCACAAATGAAGGGCAGTCTGAGTCTCAACGCATCACCCGCACTGTTATTTCCTTGCTTTCCTTGCTCTGGGATGAATTTTTGAGAGAGTACATTGAAAAGGAGTTGATATGAATTCGATTGTCATTTTTTCATCATAATACTTTGGAAAGGTTGAAAGTAACAGATCAATACAGAAGTGGTCCATATTTAATACTAGTAGTAAAACTAAAATCACATGAAATTATTCAAAAACATTGGTGCTGTAGAGTATACTTAAATACCCTACTCTTCGCCAGATAGTTAACATTCATCATCCTCGCACTATCAAAGCGAGGCTTTCCTAGTGGTGATAATGCCAGCATTTTGCGATTCAGGTGTCCAGGTTTAACAACCATTTCAGTAGCGTACAGGCGGTATTTTCGCATCATTACGTCGCACACCAGTCCTGGTAAACCCGGATGACATTTTTGCAACCCAGGCGCGGATCCAGGGGGGGGGGGGTCATGACCCCTGCTCACCACCACCAATTGTTTTTTCNGTCAGTGACCCATTTTTTGTTGGTGTTCCAAAAATAGGGGGGGCCGCGGCCCCCTCGGCCCCCCTCTGGATCCGCGCCTGATATTTAATACAAGTAGTAAAACTAAAATCACATGAAATTATTCAAAAACATTGGTGCTGTAGAGTATTCTTAAATACCCTACTCTTCACCAGATAGTTAACATTCATCATCCTTGCACTATCAAAGCGAGGCTTTCCTAGTGGTGATAATGCCAGCATTTTGCGATTCAGGTGTCCAGGTTTAACAACCATTTCAGTAGCGTACAGGCGGTATTTTCGCATCATTACGTCGCACACCAGTCCTGGTAAACCCGGATGACGTTTTTGCAACCCAGGCGCGGATCCAGGGGGGGGGTTGGGGGTCATGACCCCTGCTCACCACCACCAATTGTTTTTTTTTCTCAATAATTTCCAGTATTTATGCAAATAAAGTAAAAATAAAGCTTCTGTCTTGATAATCAGATGCCAGGAAATCGCGTCTACAGCCTTCTAGATTACAAAATTTTCTGGCAGAGGCCCCCAGACCCCCCGTCAGTGCAGGTACCTTCGCTGCCCACTTGCAACGACCGCCTTCAGCAGCCCTGACCCCTCTCTGCCAAAAATCCTGTATCCGCGCCTGCAACATATGTAATGTTCTTGAACAAAATTCGATTCTCTCTTCCAGACAGAGAAAGCACTCCTTTGACTTTGTCACATGATACTAGAATTTGATAAACACCCAGATGATCACATCCCATTGTATGCCGGTCCCTCTCCACCCTGCGGGCACACCCAGTTAATATTCTGACTTGGGTCTTTAATATCACATGTCTTGCAATGGATGCAGTTTTGTGCATTGATTTGTAATCGCCTCCCGCTGCCATCTTCCTTCTCTACGTATTCATACACACCTGAAAAGGAGAGGAAAAGTTGATGAGGCCCCTTGGGCACGAGGCACTGAATGCGGTGTTCCACGTGGAAAATTTTGTCATTTCTGAGGTGGTCTAGGAAAACCCGTTGGATGTCACATTTGAGGAAAGTGTTAATGGCATTGGTGAACCCGCCAATTTCAATTGCTGAAATGTACTACATAACAGGTATACAGTAGCAGATCATTGCGCAGGCAATCTGACAGCCCTTCTTGATCATTCAGCGACTTCCGACAGGTTTTCCTGGACCCCCACACATGACTTGGCTCTCAACGGGCAATTCACCATTCTTGGTTTCCTCTATAAAGACTTACGCCACTAATGACAAAATACTAAATCGACTGTCCACGGTTTTCATGGTCTGGTTCCCCATAGAGAGCAACTTTCCCTGAAGTAACTCACCTGCAGGACAAAAGTGCTGTTCTGGTCCATCAAAAATTCGAAGATTGTGGTTCTCTGGCACGGCATCATTATAGAGTGTGAGATGGGCGGGTTGGTCATGATCATGGTTCGTCCCTGTCAAGGACACTGATGCTAAGAGGTCAAAACTGATCTCATTGTCTGGTTTGGGATATGCAATAGGTTTGCACTCTGATGCTGGTTTGAGCTTTGTGTTATCAGCACCTGCAAAACACAATTTGAGGTATATACCTGAATGAGAAAACGCATGGAAGTACATGTAGTTGTAATGTAAACCTAAGTGTTATCTACTCAGAGTAGAGCAATTGTTGCAGTTTCTTCTGAACAATGGCTGATATTCATAAAAGCTTGCAAATGCTTTACTTCAAGTTTTGTGATACATTTACATAATTGGACCTCACTGTGCATTTTTGTAGTTCGTCTTACTGCCGCTAGGTGGCTCCCTCTACATCGGCAGTCAAATAACGCATTTGAGATCCAATAGTCAATACCGTGCTCCTTTAAGTAAAAGCATTTGCTAACTTTTATGAATACCAGCTGATGTACATGTACCTCGTAACATTATATGTACCATGTAACATTATAATCCCTAAGTTAAGGAATGATGAACTTCTGCCCAATAAGCTTTTTCACTTCTCAGAAACAATGAAGTAGACCATCTTCGAAGGCCTAAAGATGGTACACCCACCTCCATGTTTGAAAGTCCACGGTTCTTTTCCTCGGAAGATGTAGTTGATGACTCCAGTGTAGAACATACCACCGAATATACCCAGCGGCGTATTGAACGATGGCCGCACATTCCTTATTTGATATAATTCCTTCCAAACCCAACTCTCTTTCAGCATGCCTTCATAATTTACTGGTTCAATTCCTGTAGAGAAAAAAAATTATGGTACAAAATTCTGATTCGTATTTCAATGTATCAGATCACTAATTCATGACCTGCATTTTTCATTTGAATACCTAGTCAAGTCATAATGCCAATATGTCACTTTTTAAGTCAGAGATCATGTCATACACAATGACCATCAGTTCAACAATCTCACAAATTTCATTCGTCAGATGGCAAAAAATGGCTAATTGTATGTTTAACCCTCAAACGTGGCACCTTAGAAGTTCATACCAAATCTTGTTTGGCTTAGAAACACAATTATTTAACCAAACCAATGGCTTAAGTTTGTTTTCTTTTTATTTAAAGTGCTAAAATAATGTACCAGTAAAAACATTTCCTAAGCACTGTACATTTCATTAAACACTACCATCACAAACATTTTGGTAAAAAGATGTTCAGAACTAGAGCTAGCTCCAGACCAACCCTCCCTGGTCAGTCTCTTACCAGCCGTCTTGGAAGACCCTTCATTGACAGCGTCAAACACTGCCTCAGCTGCCACCATCCCACTCTTCATAGCATTATGAGATCCTTTGACCTTGGGAACGTTCAGAAAGCCAGCAGCACACCCAATGAGACACCCACCAGGAAATGTGAGCTTTGGGATTGACTAAAAACAAAGAATACTTGGAGTTGGTTTTCAACACAGTGATTAGCACCAATTATATTACCGGTAATAGGAGATTTAGGGGGTAATGTAATCATAATCAGGTTTAAAGCCAGCCCTCAGTATGCTTGTGATTCAGTCAAATTTGGTCAACATTCAAACAGACAGGAGAGGGTAAAGTTAAGTTTGGTCAAAACTAGAAGAGGCAGGATTATTTGAAACAGCAGATATAACCTGACCACGTGCCCAGTAAACCAGTTTGTTGATAACCTAAATAAGTGAACTTGACCTGTAAATGACCTCCAGATTAGAAGACTGCTTCTAAGAATTTCTCTAAAGCAGATGTTCTAATACGGCTGTTCATCTTGTGTACGATCAATTGCAAGTGAGGTTTTGATGTTTAGATATAGCCACAAAAAAAATACTACCGGTATTTGAAGTTTACAAAATATCTCAAGTAAGATAAGTTTAGATGTGTAGGCCTTTAGCTCACAGCAGAAGCTTACCTGTACTCCTCCCTCGTTAAGTGCCCTTGCACCGTAGCCTATACGCTTGCCTCCCTTAAGATACTTAGCTATACTTGGATGATGTTTAAACTTCTGGAATTCTTTGTACGGACTAACGTATGGATTAGAATAATCCAAACCAACCTGGAGGGAAAATTTACCAAAATATTAGATTCAATTTCAAAAGAAGATGTTCGATGTTTCCAAAGTTCTTTTCCTGAAGATTTACAACAGAAGATGAATATCGCTCCATACTTACAACATAACCTATAGATATCATTGGAACACCATTTTCTTGGAGATGATAGCAGAAAGAACCACCATATGTTTTATAATCCTAAAAAGAAACAGAAACAAAATTAACTTCTGATTCAGTCGGTGGTATGACTGATGACGGGATCTTAACTTATCACAGGCATAAGGAGTAGGATCAGATTTGAAGTACCGTTTTACCGGTGATATTTAGTATTAATTTACGAAGAGTATCGGTATAGTGGAAAATAGCCTAAGTGATCTCAGATTCAGAATTTATTACCAGTATAAGATTAACACAATAGCTCTATCATGTACAACTGAGAAGAATGTAGCAGAGAATAGCTCAGGTGTTGTGAGGTTTCAGTTTAGTGTAGGGATAACAAATGCAATCATTTAGCCCTAAGTTGGAATTGACCAACATCTGAATGACAAGATATTTTATTTTTTTTAATGCTGTGAGCACTTCAGCCAACTGAGAAAAGCCAAAGAACACTTTGGACATATACAATGTACATTGCATGTGCATTAGGAAAGAGGCAAGCTTGCCATATTTCACATTCCCATTCAGTGCCAAGCAACTTTGAAATTCTACATCGAACTCACCAGTGGCCAGCCTACAGCATGCTCAGTCCTACCGAGGACATGATTCTCTGGCTCAACTTCCCATAATTCTTTGAGTCCTATCCCGTACGTCATGGGTTCCTTATCTTTCCTGAGATCAAAATTTTTAATGACTTGTTTTGACAAATGTCCGTGGCAACCTTCAGCAAATATTGTACACTTGGCATGTAATTCCATACCTCGCTCAAATGTTTCCTGCAAAAAAATAGTCTCATTACAACATTGAAATGAAGCCATGTCAACTTGGCATGACCAACTCAACTGAATTACTCATCCTTCATCAAATCGATTGGAACAGCACACCATCGGATTGTTGCTCCACCTACTTTTGGTGATCCATCCTTGTAAATGCCAACGTCGTTAGTCGCAACGCCTTTAACACTGCCATCCTCATGGAATAAGACTTCACTCCCTGCAAAACCTGGGAATAACTCCACACCGAGTTCTTCTGCCTGTTCCCCGAGCCACCGAACTACATGGCCAAGACGTACAATGAAATTGCCATAGTTGTGCATCGGCATACCTAAAACATTTTAAAGAAAATTTAGGGTAATTGGCATGCATGTATCTACAAGATTTTAAAGAAAATAGTGTAGTTGGCATACCTAAAGATTTTGAAGAAAATTTGGGATAGCTGGCATATCTAAAATATTTTAATGAAAAAGTGTAGTTGGCATAGCTAAAAGACTTAAGATTTCAGGAGAGAGCACCCACCTGGTAAAAGTGGAATTGGTATTCTGCCATTTTTTGTGAGATATGCAAATCTGTCTTCTTTGACTGGGGTGTGCTCAGGAAACTAGAAAGCAAGTACAGACATTCTGCAAGTCAATACAGTTAGCCATTATGGGTACGGTAA
>NMRB01000147.1:294343-332454 GCA_002633025.1 Notospermus geniculatus
CAATCTCGTACCCAGATCTACCTCATCCGAGGATATCTCTGGAAAGGGCTGGCGACTTGTCCAAAATTTCTGGACAACCGCTGGCAGCGTGCCAAAATGTTTGTTTCCCACAATATTTCGTTCTTCGATGACTGAAAAAGATCATATATGCCAAGAGCCATATAATACACCCAAAACACAATGTTGTTTGAGTATTCGAGCAATTTCAAACGAATAGTTTAGTTGGGAAAATCAAACCGCAGGTGCCAGCTTCGGTGTGATTCGCCTCAAAATTAGTATATCGCGCATGCGCAGTATTCGTGAAGTCGTCAGCCCTTTCCAGTGGTGTTGTAGGAACGTAAACCCACGTGATGGGGACGAGTTTGGCCGGGACATTGTTCGTGGGGGCTGACAACATCATACCCCGTACGCGTCAAGTCCCTGTGCGCCGAACGGACCCCACCTGCCATAGCCCGCCCGACCCGCGGAGGTAGGCCTAGGTGGGTCCTCCACCCAGGGCCCCTCATTTAGTGTCTTTCGACTTAAAGGAGCACGGCATTGGATCTCTAATGCGTTATTTGACTGCCGACGTAGAGGAGCCACCTAGCGGCAGGACGAACTACAAAAATGCATTACAAAATGTACGTAGTATCGGGTCAATTCGCCGACACGTAGTTAGCCCCTGGGTTGGAGAGTAGCACGGTGGCGCCGGCTGTCGAGAAAAAGTGGCAATACCGTGCTCCTTTAATACGGGCCACCTCTTATTGTTAAGGGTCCCCCTCCCCTTTCCGGTTTTTCTCTGTTCCGTGCCGCCCTCCTGGTCTATTTCACCCACCCCCAAAAAATCACTCTCACACGCCCATTCCGACCTGGGCTCCTCTATCCCACTCAGTCTCCCACCCACAGCCACTTACCTCCATTTCTGGCACCCCCTCAGTCACCCTGTCTCCCTGCTCTCCTCCCTCTTTCCCCCTGTCTGATCCCCCGCTCCCCTCTCACGGCACAGAACAGGTCCCCGAGTGCCCAACATATGTATTAGACTACGCTACGTGGCGGTACAGTGGCGGATCCAAGGGGGCGTGCGCCAAGGGGGCGTGCCCGGCGCACGCCCCCCCCCCGTTCAGCCGCCGAGCAGCAAAAATTTTCGAAGGCATATAATCAGACCCCTGATTTTCAGTAAAAAGAAAGTTCAATTTGGCCTGCCCAGGTGCCAGGATTTTCGGGCCTTTGCGCCTTCGGCGCTCAGGGAATGGGGCTTGCCCATTCCACGCCCCCCTCTTCGGCAACTCCTGGATCCGCCACTGCGCTACGCTCCACCACACTGAAACTTCAGTGTGACGTCCAGGGTAGGCCTACCAGTCTAGAAATGTACCGTATCTTATTTTATATATATTTTTTCTGGGGTAGGCCTATGTTACTCGGGGGTTAACCTGGTTCCATGGGCTCCGACGGTGCACTGGCTATTCGCTAATCGTCAGCCAGCGCCACCATCGGACGCCCAGGGAACCAGGTTACTCGGAGGTCAGGGCATTATCCGCCTGGTCGGGGTGCTGGACCTCGCCCCCCCCCCCCTGCAATGCATGCCTCAGGTCCCTGTGGTTCTGCCTACATAATCTTCATCGAAGCTTGGAGGATCGAAGTGATGGGAAATAGCCATTTTAATATGAGGTCAGTTTTTGCCTTCTGTCCACATTTCTGACCACCATGGCAACAACGATGTTTCATTCCGGATCCTTGGCCAGAAATCGCAAGATAAATCCACCCGCTTAGATCTACCCGCTTGGTGCCTTCATCGCTCACGGATTCGTAAAATAAAATAAGGTTCTTCTGAAATAGTGCTCAAATTGCATTTCAGAGCATAGTTCCAAATTTTCTCTGCAGGAGGCCGCAGACCCCCCCCCCCGGGGCACACCTTGGATGCTATTGCAAGTCATCCTCAGACCTTGAAAGAATAAGGCCAGCTTATTCCCGTTCAAGCTCTCAGTCGCCCCTCATGCAAAAAAATCTTGGATCCACCCTTCATATCTTGACGACAATGAGATCACTCGTCTTCAGCATCCTGGTTATGGAACAAAACTTTAAGGACAAACAACAACGACAGTTGTCGATCTACATTCACCTCAGCGTCTGGTCATGTTAACTCATCTGCCGTCTCTGATCCAAACTGAACGCGTAATCTGCAAAGTGCCTAGGCCTAAAAAGCCAAACTACATGTATACATACTAATTCGAATACTCCATCCCTGTCTAATTACCAAGCATCTGAAAAACGTCATTCGGCAACTTGGCTGACAACCTTTGGAGCAATGCAATCTCGTCTTCGGGCATCCACGGCCGGTATGGAATCAAGCATTTTGAGTCAACAACGAGATCATTTGTCTTCGGCCATCCACGGCCTCTATGGAATTGTTGATTCTGCGACGACAGAAATCACTTGTCTTCGGCCATCCACGGCCGCCTCGATGGAATCATTAAGTTTGAGACGGCAGACTCGGAGATCCCGTGTCTTCGGCCATCCGCGGCTCGTATTGAAATCAACCATTTTGAGCATTGTGTACACACAGGCTGCGCGAGACTGCTTGGGTGAGACTGCTTTTGCACAGACCTGTGTAGCCGTGGAACGCATCACATCGGCCAGATTTGGCCGACGTGTACGTCCGCGACCTCATCACAGCGTAGGAATAAAATAAGTCCCAAGTGACTGGCTTAACATTCTTTGTTTAATGCAAAAATATTGACAGATTTTTTGTGAATAATTGTATGGCAAGTAACAACTATCATAATAAGCGAGGTTTGTAGGTATTTTGATCCTAGTAACTACGGGGATCGAGGGATCACATGATCAGCCAAGCCAAGTAGTTCGCTGTCAATCACCCGGCGCCATCTTGATTTCCCACAATCCTGGGAGCACGGCGTAACAGATTGGTGCGAGGCAGGAGCGCCTTCTGTTGTAACAATGCCATTTTGAGATGACAACGATACAGTAGTTTCAATCTACACATGCTACATACAAGTACCCGGTATTCGTATTTATCTTACCGGTACCAGTACGGTGAAAAAAAATATTTTATTGATTTTTTTTAAAATCACATGCTCGCATCAATTTCTGCTGAGTTGCTGGACAAGAAAGAAATAATTTTGGGGCCTAAGGGTCAGGGGTTATTGTTCCAGGGAAGATTACGATTTAGTGTTTGGGGTAGCGTAGGGTTAGGTCTGGAGTGGAAATATTGGGGTGCGGTAGGCCTATCCTGTAAAACTGCAGTTACCAGCCTATGCCTTATCAAAGCGTATATCACATTAAATTCTGAAAGGTCTTTACTGTCATATACATGTATTTCATAAAAACATTTCAATCCCTATTTGAACCTGAAACAGATCAATATTCTATGATATTTTCGAGTCCCACAGCATTGTTTTCAGGAAAGTTTCGAATAAAGGGCAATTGTTTAGTCAGGTATTCACTAACTGTGTGCCACAACGATTGCGGATTATACAAATCACAAAAAATACGCAATATGATGTCGGTTGATCGTTTGGCTACTGTTGTTCATAAAAAGACCATTATTTCCCATTTTAATTTCGTATTGTCACCAGCAAATCGATAGTTTCAAGGCCAATATCGATTCACCATTGTTTCTTGGAAATTTTCATGTCAACTGTCGGTCACGACAGATATTCGCTAACAGAATGTAGTTGAACGATTCAGTCGGGAGACTGCCAAGTTTCTAGCAAGATCTATCCGATTCTGCAGATTGGCACGCACTTACAAAAATAACAAGAAAGGCGTTCTCAGCATGCGACATTATGCAGTTAGGATGACAGAAACGCGTCGATTGGTTTGATGACAAGACTGCCCTGATCATGCTGAATATGGACTCGTCTCAAGTATTCCTCACTGACGGAATATTATCTGTGGAAGAAAACACCGTAGCTTGTGGTAGGCGATGATCAATGTTGTGAAGGACTACCGAGCCACTGATTCCAGCAACGCTTTCTATAAGTTGAAGTTGCATGTATCAATTCACGGAGATTATGAAAACATCCCAAATTACTCTCAAATTAAGTGGCCGGAAATATGAATTACCCAAGTCACGTGTTTGATAAAAGTATGTGAGACCATAAAATACGTGGTCCTGGCTATTTTGTATTAGTAAAGTAAGGTGTCGCAATATTCAAAATTTGGCAAAATGGCCGCCTCCATGGCTGTTTTTCTTACATTACAGGTTTCGACGTGGACACTCTCATTCTTCTCATTCCATCCCGACGCAGTGGCTTTCGTTCATGA
Source organism: Notospermus geniculatus (assembly GCA_002633025.1). Taxonomy (NCBI): domain Eukaryota; kingdom Metazoa; phylum Nemertea; class Pilidiophora; order Heteronemertea; family Lineidae; genus Notospermus; species Notospermus geniculatus. The sequence continues at coordinate 298,607 of NMRB01000147.1, forward strand.
GACGCAGTACGAACACATCGCTTTAACTGTGGTCACGAATCCGACCAGGGCCGACCGCACAGAAAGTCCGATAGTGGTACAGGTGTAACGTCGATCAGTGTTCCCCGTATTTCTGTGTTTTTCTTATTGTTTCCCTCCTGACGGATTAAGCGGCAACTAACCCAACAATAACCATTCTAGGCCGTGTCTATTGTTGGGGAACACTGAGCTACAGCGGATGTTACACCTGCGCCTATCGGCAGATAGTTATCACGCATTTTCCTATTAACTAAGCCGTCGATAGGCACCGAAAGCACTATCGGACTTTCTGTGCGGTCGACCCAGGCGTTTATGAATGCACGGAGTTTATTTTTTTGTGATCGTTATCTCGTAAGGAATAAATCTTAGAAGATCTTGTATGGTCAATTCAGTATTCGTTGCACCAGCGCCCATGAAACACTTCTTCACAGCAATGTGACCCAGTCACAATATCAAAGTGCGAATTTCTTAATTCGAGAGTGATGGGACAAATGTATCAAGGACAAGCTCAATTCATACTTCTCCATATTGCACTGAACTTACGCAACGTGCAAGGGAAGTATGAATTGAGCTTCAGGGTGGAAAAATCTTATTTCCACAGTTCTCTATGGCCGACCGAAGATGAATATCCCACGTTGCACACAGGTCTAACAGTATTCCAGTGGCCGATAGTACAGAAATCATCGAGCCCTAAATGCGTCATTCTTCAAAAAATGTTCCCAAAAGGCGCCAATATTCTGATTTGATGTGTTTTCTAATTGAACCATCATGTGTTAGGAGGGTGTGTTGGACATCAATGTCAACGTGGAAAATAAAAATGTGCTAAAGACAACAAACCACAAGATGAATACCGGTAGAATGACAGAAGTCAAAAGCTTAGTCAATGAGTATTTTCAGACGGTTGTGCTGGATTGGGGCATTTTACGATCAGATATAAAACAGCATAACGTCAATTCATTTCTTGTCTGTGCTACACTTTGTTGTCAGCTGAAATGTACGACCTTTGCTGTAGTACCAGATAAAATTGCTATTTTCTGTCAGATGAGTAAAAAGAGAGGAACGTGCATGGAGAAAACGGAGGCGTTTGAATCCCGAGGAGCCCGGATGTACCAAAAGAAGGTTGTAAATATACTTGATTGTCCGCTCACTTAAAAACTATTTGTAGGTATATCCCCAAAATAAAAATCACAAAAGGTAAAACTAATCTCCAAGTGAAATATCCCCGAAGGCAAAAAAACTGCCAGAGAAGAAAAATCCCCAATTGTGGGAAGGTAGGCCTAGGTAAAAGTCCTCAATTCAAGTACGGTAAAGTTAAAAATTTCCAAAGATATAGTTCCTAATACGGTACATGTAATTGGAAGATAGGTGAAAGTATTTGGTACTAAATACAAATGTACCGGTACTAGAAATGTACACGTACCTCAATAGGAGCTGCCAGTCAGTTGATTGACCAATAGGAGTCATTACGGTCCACTAATGACTGGCCGGCCTATTCATGGTTGAGTGAGCACCAACCAACTAGCGAGTTCCCATTGGTCCGTTAGAACTTTGCTGCCATCTTTTGGGGATAGGCGCGGCTGACTGCACCTATTGCTATTTTTTTCTCATTTTTGCCCCAAAATGTTTTTTGCGATTTCTCCCTGCCTTTTGATATTGCGATGTTGGGGCTGCAGTTGTAATTTCAGAAGTTGGTCTTTGTAGGGGGTGCGGTTATTCAGTATTCATTTGGTATTTTGTTCGTATCTGTGTATCTAGGAAAATAATATCCTTTCCTACCGTCTCCTGAAACGTATTCCGTTTCTCCCGCCGATTGCTACTAACAGAACAATGAATCGTCCATATATTAATTTTCACATCGGCGAAAACGACAAACTATATGTTATAGTCGATTATTCCGAAAAACCCTATGGTTATGACAGGGTAATTGTGTACAGACCTTCACCTAGGTATAATGTTGACCGTTTTGTGATAGAATACAATTGCTCGTATTATTATAAAAAGAGGGGACTATCCGTGCGTACTCTACATAGACTTTCAACGTACTACTTTCTGCTATATTGGAAAGTTTCGAAACAAGTGTGTTCTTTCAAAGAGGGAAAATTATTTGATTTTTCAATTGGGAAATTCACAGGTCGTATTCTTCCCCCGAGAGATGTTTTAGATCGCAGGTGTGGTGCATTTTGCCCCTTTTTACGTAATGGAGTGACCGCCTATTTCATTGACAGGCATATCTTCGCTGTTTACTGCCATCTTGCAAATCCAGCCTTCGTTGTCATTTATGCTACCCACTTTGTGAATACAAGCACTGAATTGATAGTGAACTTCTTTCCTAGGAAAATGTTAAGTTTTGAAGGAAGTTACTTTGAACCCTTTCCTTTCGCTCCGACTTATGAAAGCTCAGAGTTTTTGCTGTGTTTTTTCAGGCAGTATATCACTTTTGTGAGTTGGCATTATACACAAAATGAACCGTTAATCAAGGCCAAACAACAAACATTCACTTTAACAAACAATTATACATTTTTATCTAATTATTTGGGGGCACTGCTATTATTTCGCATTTGGGATAGTCATCCATTGCCAACACGATTAGGGATGTTTAAAGTGGAATCCTGTTTTCCCAAGACCCCTTTACATCCTGCAGTCGATTTGGTGAGGCAGGCAGTCATCCAAATATACGGAAAGATCGATGATTTTGATAGACCAACTCGTGGAGATATCAAGCATCATAAATTCTTCCTTCAAGACAATCATGGTGGGTTATTGCATCTTCACCAGCCGAAGGTCCTTGGGGGCGATTGGCATGTCTGGGGGAATTTGTATCGACGAATATTTTGAGATTTGATGAGCGGCATTGCTCTCGGGTTCTCATGGGCAATGGTGGTTTGAGAAGGTCAACAATACGAATGTAGAGGTACATGTATAATGATAGTTTTTTTATATGCAAAAATATTTTTCATATTTTTTGCGTTCATGAAAAATAATCATTGCATATAATTACAAAATTATTGAAAAAAGCAATTAATCCTCTTGCTTCAGAAATAGGAACATCTCTTGAACGAGGAACCTGCAGAACTATCGGTAGGCTACTGTGTGGCGTTGTTAGCGCATGTACATGTACATACATGTGTCTTTTTCGGACGTCTCGTCCGTTACAAACATCATTGCATTGCTTTTGCTCTGTTTTTGCCGTCTTGGCCGCATCGCTTGCAGCGCCGACCTGTCGTGATAAAAGGTCGTGCGCGTGCCTCATCAGTGGAACTTTGCCGCCAAATGTTCTGCATGTCCCTCCGCCATTTGTGCCTGGACATTACTACATTAGTACTTTGCATGAAGGAAGTAATTTGCAGATGACCTAAAAAGTGGATCTTGATCATTCTCTACGTGTCTTCATAGGCTAAACGCAGATTCAACTATAGGATAACCAACACCGGTAAATTTCGGCCACCTATTGTTGAGAAGGCCGACACGTTCATTTTTGATTGGAGGAGCGGCTGGATTTTCCTTGTTTATCCGCAGGCCACCTCGCCATTGAGCCTAATAAAAGTGTACCATCAGTACAGAAGGAAGGACTATATTATTCTCTATAAGAAAGAGGTGTTTTTTTACCACCAAAGGGCCTTTCCTTCTGTTTATAAACAGTACATGTTTCTTTCCAAGGAAACACGAATTATACTTTTAAATGTTGTTCTTGGTACTTTTTCGGGAAGACTGATCATCCCGGTAACAGATATTTGCCAGCGAATGCAATTGCAGTATATCTTAGCAATTGGTCTGGGAAAGCTCCTTCTCTCTTGTAAGACGTCTAGTCAAAATGTACACACAATGTACGACATGAAAGAATCAAGCAACAAATCGAACGATTTCGACCTTATTCTCTTAAACGGTATTCGTGTAATTCTAAGACGCCCACCGTTCCGAATAAGAAAGGAAATACACTACACCGTTATGGATTATGGACACGTGTATTTATTCTCCCATGTGGAAAAATTCTATGAACCAGTAAAATATCGTGTCAAGCTTCTTACTGAACGTACTAGATGTCGCGATTTTTTACTTAAATTTGACCTGCGCGCTGGCATATTCTTCCTGATAGGCACGCCCTTGCCTTGTGCTGTTGCAATGGAGCAAATCCCTGACCCCAAGAACGGCCTTGTAAAAAAAGGAAGCGGTTTGTTCACATTCCATGAAACTTTGACGCTTTTTCATCCTGAAACCTATGATACTAATGAACGACATTTCGAGTTCAGTCCACATGACGGGTCGTTGATGCACTTTGTTCCAAGGAAAACACGCCAAGGGCAAGCGAGTATCGTCCGAGTTGCGATGTACACAGCAGAACACACTAACAGTGAGTGGACGTAGTGGCAACTTTTTACAGTCTTTTTACGAACTTCATGGACGGGAAGGGTGCTCCAGAACATCGAGGCATTATTTGGCCAAGGATTACACGTTCTAGCCCGTTTTACGTTTTTTTTATGACGGTATAGGACGTTTTGAGAACTACTTCAGTGTGACAGGCCCTTATACCCCAATCACACTAAGATAGTTCTCAGTACGTTCCTGAAAATTTTGCCGAACGGGCTCAAACTGTGTGCGAACGGAGTGGACGTAGTGGCAACTTTTTACAGTCTTTTTACGAACTTCATGGACGAGAAGAATGCTCCAGAACATCGATGCATTATTTGGCCAAGGGCTACGCGTTCTAGCCCGTTCTACGATTTTTTTAGGACGGGGCAGGACGTTTTGAGAACTACTTCAGTGTGACAGGCCCTTTAAAAAGGATCATTTTTCCCATTTTAATTTCGTATTGTCACCAGCAAATCGATAGTTCCAAGGCCAATATCGATTCACCATTGGAAATGAACAAAACAGTTCAATTGTCGGTCACGTCAGATATTCGCTAACAATGTGGTTGAGCGATTCAGTCGGGAGAAAGCCAAGTTTCTAGCAAGATTCATCCAATTCTGCAGATTGGAGGCGTTCTCACCATGCGACATTGTGCAGTTGGGATGATAGAAAGTCGTCGATTGGTTTGGTGACAAGATTGCCCTGATCATGCTGAATATGGACTTGGCCCAAGTATTCCTCTCTGACGAAATAATATCTGTGGATGACAACACCGTAGCTTTTGTGGTAGGCGATGATCAAAGTAATACAAAGGACTAGGCCTATACTACCGAGCAACTGATTCCAGCAACGCTTTCTATAAGCTGAAGTTGCATGTATCAATTCACGGATATTATGAAAACATCCCATTCAAATTACTCTCAAATTGAGTGGCCGGAAATATCAATTACCCAAGTCACGTGTTTGATAAAAGTATATGAGACCGTACAATACATGGTCCTCGCTATTTTGTAAAGTAAGGTGTCGCATTATTAAAAATTTGGCAAAATGGCCGCCTCCATGCCATGTAACAAAAACAGCCATGATGGCTGTTTTTGTTACATTACAGGTTTCGATTTCGAGACTCTCATTCTTCACATTCCATCTCGACGCAGTGGTTTTCGTTCATGAGACGCACTACGAACACATCGCTTTAACTGTGGTCAAGAATCAGACCAGGCGTTTATGAATGCACGGAGTTGATCGTTGCCTCGTAAGGAATAAATCTTAGAAGGTCCTACATGTACCGGTATATGATCAAGTCAGTATCCGTGGCACCAGCTCCCATGAAGCACTTCTTTACAACAATGTGACCCAATCAAACAATGTGACCCAGTCACAATATCAAAGTGCCAATGTCGATGCCATGATGCGACTCCTTCGCCGATTGGATTCGGAATACGCTGCCGCCACCACGGACATTGGAAGTCTATTGGGTTTGGAGAGACATTCAAAACATGGCGGACGGGCGTTTGAAACATGGCGGATGGTGACTTGTTTGACATTTACGCCGCGCAATGGCGCGGCTTATTTTTTAAAACCTCCCGTGCGCTGCTTTTAACGATCTAGTTCAGCTTCAATTCGAGAGAGGGACAAACATTCCAAGTTAAATTCATACTTCTCCGCATTGTACTGAACTTACGCAACGTGCAAGAGAAGTATGAATTGAGCTTGAGGTTGGAAAAATCTTATTTCCACAGTTTTCTATGGCCGTTGGGATTCACTGAAGAGGAATATGCAGCCGTTGCACAGAAGTCTTCAGTGTTCCAGTCGCCGATAATTTCCGAAGTGATCGAGACCTAAATGCGTCATTCTTCGAAAAATGTTGCCAAAGGGCGCCAATATTCGGATTTTCTGTTGTTGTTTTTTTTTAATTTGAACCTCATGTGTTAGAAGGGTGTTGGACAGCAATGCCAACGTGGAAAATAAAAATGTGATAATGATAACAAACACGAGATGATTACCCGTAGAACGACAGAAGTCAAAAGCATACTCATTGAGTATTTTCAGACGGTTGTGCTGGATTGGGGCATTTTGCGACCAGATATAAAACAGCATATAAACGTCAATTCATTTCTTGTCTGTGCTACACTTTGTTGTCAGCTGAAATGTAGCACCTTTGCTGTAGTACCAGATAAAATTGCTATTTTCTGTCAGATGAGTGAAAAGAGAGGAACGTGTATGGAGAAAACGGAGGCGTTTGAATCCCGAGGAGCCCGGATGTACCAAAAAAAGGTTGTAAATATACTCGATTGTCCGCATTGTCCGCTTAGTTAAAAAACTGTCAGTATGCTTATGTGATTGTATGTAAAATTCCCCCAAAGTAAAAGTCCCAAAAGGTAATAATAATCTCCTAGTGAAATATCCCCAAAGGCAAAAATTGCCAGAGAGGAAAAATCCCCCGATTGAGAAGGTAGGTAAAAATCCCCAATTGAAGTACATAGTTAAAAATTTCCAAAGATAAATGTTCCTAATTGGACGGTAGCTGAAAATATTTGATACCAAATACCAGAAACAGACCTCTCCAGGAGCTGTTAGTCAGTTGAGTGACCAAGAGTCGCCATACGGTCCGATTAAAAGCCTATAGCGGAACCATCATTGTTGACTCAGCACAATAGCTGGGAACCCACCATTGATTTTCAAGCTGATTTTGCGTTGCGACTTGCTTTGCAACTGGATTGCGTTGCAACTGGGCACTCGATCGCCGTAGTGGACTCGCTAGACGTGATTTCCACCAATGGCGAAGATGTGACCAATTTCAGTCGGCGACCGGTATCAGTTCCTTGCGATCGTATTCAATCGCAGTTAGCAGGTTGCAAAGCAAGTCGCATCCGGCCGCAGAAAATCAGCCTAGCTTCAGGAGAATCGTCTACTGTATTTGGTCCCCCAATAAACTTTGCTGCCGTCTTTTGGTGATAAGCGCGGCTGACTGCTCCTGTTGCTAAGTTTCAAAGATATTTTTTTCTCATTTGCCCCAAAATGTAGTTTGCGATTTTTCCCTACATGTACCTTTTGATATTGCAATGTTGGGGCTGTATGCTTGTAATTCCAAAAGTTCGGTCTTTGTAGGGTGTGCGGTTATCCAATATTTGGTGTTTTGTTATGTATCTCTAGGAAAATAATATTCTTTCCTACCGTCTCATGAAACGTATTCCATTTGTCCCACCGATTGCTACTAGCAGAATAAAATATCCTCCATTTGTAAATTTTCACATCGGCGCAAACGGCAAACTATCTGTTATGGTCAATTATTACGAACTACCCTATGGTTATGACAGGGTAATCGTGTACAGACCTACACCTAGGTATAATGTTGACCGTTTTGAGATAGAATACAATTGCTCGTATTATTATAAAAAGACGGGCCACCTATCCAACCGGCGTACTTTACATAGAGTTTCAACGTTCTACTTTCTGCTATATTGGAAAGTTTCGAAACAAGTGTGTTCTTTCAAAGAGGGAAAACTATTTGATTTTTCAGTTGGAAAATTCACAGGTCATATTCTTCCCCCGAGACATATTTTAGATCGCAAGTGTGGTGCATTTTGCCCCTTTTTAGATAATCGAGAGTACGCCTATTTCATTGACAGGCATATATTCGCTGTTTACTGCCATCTTGCAAATCCAAGTTTCATTGTCATTTACGTTACCCACTTTATGAATAAAAAGTCGAGTGGATTGCTAGTGACCTTCTTTCCGAGAAAAACGTTAAGTTTGGAAGGAATCAACTTTCGACACTTTCCCTTCGCTCCCATTTATGAAAGGTCTGAAATTTTGCTGTGTTTTTTCAGGCAGTATATCACTTTTCTGAGTTGGCATCATACACAAAATCAAACATTAATCAAGGCCAAACAACAAACATTTTCTCTCCCAACCAATCATACGTTTTTGTTAAATTATTTTGGGCCACAGCTACATGTATTATTACGCTTTTGGGATTGTCATCCATCGCCAATACGATTAGGGATGTTTAAAGTGGAATCCTGTTTTCCCAAGACCCCTTTACATCCTGCAGTCGATTTGGTGAGGCAGGCAGTCATCCAAATATACGGAAAGATAGACGATTTTGATAGACCAACTCGCGGATATACCAATCGTCATAAATTCTTCCTTCAAGATAATCATGGTGTGTTGTTGCATATTCATCAGCCGAGAGTCATTGGGGGCGATTCTGGGCGTGATTGGGTGAATTTGTATCGACGAATTTTTTGATATTTGATCAACGTTGTTGCTCTCGGGTTCGTCTTCACACTATCACGGGCAATGGTTATACTTGAATTTAGAACGTCGAGGTTTTATCATATTTTTTTTATATGCAAAAATGTTTTTCATATTTTTTGCGTTCATGAAAAATTATCATTGCATATAAATATAAAATGATTGAAAAAAGCAACTATCCGCCAGCCACCAGCAACATTTATCTGCGACATTAGTGCTTTCCATTTCTCTTTTATCTCAACGAGGAACCTGCAGAACTACCGCTGGGTGGCGCTGTGGGTCTATATATCCTTTTTCGACGTCCTGTCCGTCACAGAACATCATTGCATTGCTTTGCTCTGTTTTGACGTTGGCCGCACCGCTCGGAGCGCCGACCTGCCTTCGGGATAAAAAGTTGTGCGTGTGCTTCATCAGTGGAAATTTGCCGCCAAATGTTCTGCACGTCCCTCCCATCTTGTCCAAACAAGGCCATCGACTGCATCTTGAGCCTTGTCCCGATCATGTCATCTTTTGCGTTAACTCATAAATTATAAATGAATCTGACTCCTACTTGACCCCGCCTCCGTCCGAGCCAATCAGAACTCGTGAAACAAATCGGCGTTCGGTACTTTCTCTTCTCTTCCGCACACACTTGTAACACGGATTTTGATTGGCACATCGATTAGCCTTCGCACACCGATGATTGGCTGAGGCTCTGAGCTCCTCGGAAGCGGGAAATGTGATGGATTCAATCTAGGCTAGATGGGCGTCAGACCAGATAGACTGGTGAGAATCAGATTGTCCCTCCGCATTCGTACCTGGACATAACTCTGCATAAAGGAAGTAATTCGCAGATGAGCTACAGTTGATCATTGTTAATTCTAGACATGTCTTCGTAGGATAAAAGCAGATTTAACTATAGGTTAACCAACACTGGTAAATTTCGGCCACCTATTGTTGAGAAGGCCGACATGTTCATTTTTGATTGGAAGAGCGGCTGGATTTTCGTTGTTTACTCGCAGGCCACCTCGCCGTTCTGCATTGTTAAAGTGTACCATCAGCACAGAAGGAAGGACTATATTATTCTCTATAAGAAACAGGTCTTTCTTCGCCACAAGGCGTTTCCCTCTGTTTATAAACGGTACATGTTTTTTTCCAAGGATACACGAATTATACTTTTAAATGTTGTTCTTGGTACTTTTTCGGGAACAGTGGTCATCCCGAAAACAGATATTTGCCAGCGAATGCAACTGCAGTATTACTTATCAATTGGACTGGGAAAGCTCCTTCTCTCTTGTAGGATGTCTAGGCGAAATGTACACACAATCTACGACATGAAAGTGTCAAGTAACAAATCGAACGATTTCGACCTTATTCTCTTAAATGGTGTTCGTGTAATTGTAAGAGGAACACTCTTCCGGCCAATAGGAAAGGAAGTACATTACGTCGCTCAGGATTCTGGACACGTGTATTTATTCTCCCATGTGGAAAAATTCTTATATGAACCAGTAAAATATCGTGTCAAGCTTACTGAACGTATTCGATGTCGTCATTTTTTACTTAAATTTGACCTCTGCTCTGGCATATTCTTCCTGGTAGGCACGCCCTTTCCTTGTGCTCTTGCGATGGAGCAAATCCCTGATCCCAAGAACGGTCTCCTAAGACAAGGATCCGGTATGTTCACATTTCACGAAACATTGACGTATTTTCATCCTGAAACCTATGATACTAATGAACGACATTTCGAGTTCAGTCCAAATGACGGATCGTTGATGCACTTTGTTCCAAGGAAAACACGTGAAGGGGAAACGAATATCGTCCGAGTTGCGATGTACACGGCAGAACAGTGAGAGTCCTCTCCCCGGGTCCTCTCANCCCCCCCCCCCCGGCAAATACTGAATAGGCCTACAGCGAAAGTCGTTCCCCATGTGGGAACGAGATCCATGTATTCAAATGGTTAATCTTCCTTGGAGGACAGCTGAGAAAATGACGACCTTCGCAGTCATTGGTCAAAATGCATTCTTCGGACGAGAAGAGATAATCTTCATATTTACACCAAAATTACGAAAGCAAGTGCAGACATAGCAGATGGACATGTTTTCCATCATGTGAAATATACAACACAGTTGCAGAAGAGAATATTGCCAGTAAGAGAGAGTGAGAAATCCGGGAACTCTCCACCCATCGCCATCTAATAGCCATCGTTTGCTGCCCATCCACTGCATACAGGTATTTTCGGTGGACGTACTGTCCTCTGTTGGCGGCTAACGTCCTTCTGTTGATTGGACAATATTACAATACATCATTTGATGAGTAGGCCTACGTTGGCTTATATTTTGCTAATATAGCATCACAATGTATCGAAATTGCAATGTCAAAACTGTATATCGCTGCATTGCCTTGATATTTTTTCCATTCAACATGAAATTGCATGAATGAATACATACACTCACTTTCATCGCCATTTTGTGTCGGAGGGATGCTAAATCCTAAGGCTCATTTTCTTGTGACATGTCACACTGCACACAGGTGCTTGTTCCTTCATCATAGACGGCAGATTAGGGTATGTCCAGCAGACCAAATAGCAACCGTAATTAAGGTTATGGTTTGGGGTCTCCCCTATGCTCCTATATATTTGCTACTAGGCCTATCAGACACATTCTAACCTAATAAGCCAACCATGAAGGTACAACTCCTGTGCTGCCAGTGCGGGATTTAAAGCCACCATTAGTCTATAGAGAGACAACCCTTTCTGTGCAAACGATGCAGGGGACATCAGGAAGACGACGGGGCGGCATTTGATTCTACCACACGAGGAAATAAATACGAATACTTGCCCGGAATACTTGTAGAATGTGTAGATTGAAACGACTGTACGATTGTCGTCTAAAACTCGTTGATGCCATAGAAAATGAATGATTCCATATAGGCCGTGGATGGCCGAAGACAAGTGATCGCTGTCGTCTCAAAATGAATGATTCCATAGAGGCCGTGGATGGCCGAAGACAAATGCTTGATTCCATACGGACCGCGGATGGCCGAAGACAAGAGATCCCACTGCTCCAAAGGTTGTCAGCCAAGTTGCCCAATGACACTTCAGATGTTTGATAATTAGATAGGGATGGAGTATCCGAATTAGTATGCATAGTTATGTTTTTTAGGCCTATTGTCTTTGCAGATTTCACGTGCAATGTGCCACGGGTCAAGACTAGAAAGTTCCTGAGGAAGACCCCGGTTGGGGTCGAAAATTTGTGAAATTCGGAGACGACTTTTTATTTAGTAACACTAAATTCTGAAAGGTCTTTGCTGTCATTCATAAAAACATTTCAATCCCTATTGAACGTGAAACAGATCAATATTCTCTTGATGTTTTCGAATCCCACACCATCGTTTTGAGGAAAATATTTCGAATAAAGGCCAATTGTGTTTAGTCCAGTATTCACTAACCGTGTGCCACAGCGATTGCCGATATAAATCACAAAAAATACGCAACATGATGTTGGTTGATCTTTTGGCTACTGTTAAAGGGACTCATGCGAAAAGTGCCAGCATAGCGTAACATAACACTGTCAAGGTAATAGCAACAACGATCTATTTTTAGACCGCTTCATTTCGCATTGCATGCGCCGTCTAGTAGTTGATTCTGGGACTAAAAAAGTCGGTGGAAATATTTCTTGGGAAGAACGCCTGCTGCCACCTGTCGTTAGACTTTAGTTTCGGTAGTACTTTAGTGCGCGGCGTGCAGTAACTTTCGCACGAGTCCCTTTAATATTCATAAAAAGATCATTTTTTCCCATTCTAATTTCGTATTGTCACCAGCAAATCGATAGTTCCAAGGCCAATATCGATTCACCATTGTTTATTAGAAATTTTCAAAAAATGTCAATTGTCACGACAAATATAATGTGTGGTTGAGCGATTCAGTCGGGAGACAGCCAAGTTTCTAGCAAAATCCATTCCATTCTGCAGATTGGCACGCACTTAATTAAAATAACAAGAAAGGCGTTCTCAGCATGCGACATTATGCAGTTAGGATGACAGAAACGCGTCGATTGGTTTGATGACAAGATTGCCCTGATCATGCTGAATATGGACTTGGCCCAAGTATTCCTCACCGACGGAATGATATCTGTGGAAGACAACACCGTAGCTTTTGTGGTAGGCGATGATCAAAGTTACAAAGGACTAGGCCTATACTACCGAGCAACTGATTCCAGCAACGCTTTCTTTAAGGGGGCGGTAGCCATAAGGAAGCGCACTGCAAATGGCGACTGAAAACAATTCATATTTTCTTCAAGCAAAAAGGTAGCATCGATTTCATGTATTTCTATGAAATTGATACTCTTGTTCTACACATCTGAATTGTAAACGATGTGCTTTCATCTTTCATTAATCAGCTAATTAAGCAAACAATGAGACCCCCATTTGACCTTTTCGTCATAGATTTCTCGGCAACAACGCGACTGGGACCTGGCGTTTTATCACCAAATGTTGGGGAATACATATGTGCAGGTGCCGACGTTGAGATAATTTGCAAATTCTAATTCTTAGTAATGATAATTATGTAATTTGTGCCAAAAATTTGTCAAAAATGAACTTTTTGAATATCTCCCGAATCCTGTTGAATAGTGAAAAAATCTCAACGTCGCGCCCTGCGCACAAATATACTGCTGCCAAATGAAAAGAAACCACTGAAGTGCGATGCCTGATGGACGAGAAAAGTCTTCCCAAAATTTTCATATTTTGGCCTAAACACGCCTACGCTTTTCGAAATACGCGGGCTATTAAAGTAACCTCCTTATTGTCATTAAAATAGGCCTATGCGCACGGACGCACCGGGTGTACAAAAGCATTGTGCTGGACAATATTTTTGAAAGAGTGTAGGTTTTGGCAACGAACCATGATCAGCTTGTCCTTGGCGCCTAATTTTATTAACAATACATGGTTATTCATAAATAAGACGATTCAACCTTCGACCGCCGCACTAAAACGGCGCTGTATGTTTCCACTACCGCCCCCTTAAGTTCAAGTTGCTTGTATCAATTCACGGAGATTATGAAAACATCCCACATTACTCTCAAATTAAGTGGCCGGAAATATGAATTCCCCAAGTCACGTGTTTGATGAAAGCATACATGGTCCTGGCTAAGTAAGGTGTCGCATTATTTAAAATTTGGCAAAATGGCCGCCTCCATGGCTGTTTTCGTTACATTACAGGTTTCGATTTGGACACTCTCATTCCATCCTGACGCAGTGGTTTTCGTTCATGAGACGCACTACGAACACATCGCTTTAACCGTGGTCACGAATCAGACCAGGCGTTCATGAATGCACGAAATTTATTTTTTTGTGATCGTTATCTCGTAAGGAATAAATTTTTAGAAGGTCTTATATGATCAATTCAGTATCCGTTGCACCAGCGCCCATGAAGCACTTCTTCACAACAATGTGACCCAATCACAATAATTCAAAGTGCGAATTTCTTAATTCGTAAGTAGGACAAACGTATACTAAGCTCAATTCATACTTCTCCACATTGCACTGAACGTAGCCTACCGACATGCAAGGGAAGTATGAATTGAGCTTCAGGGCGGAAGAATCCTATTTCCACAGTTCTCTATGGCCATTGGGATTCACTGAAGATGAATATGCAGACGTTGCGCACAGGTCTAAAGTATTCCAGTCGCCGATATTTCAGATATCATCGAGGCCTAAATTATGCGTCATTCTTCGAAAATGTTTCCAATTTAAGGACACCAATATTCGCATTTTATGTGTTCTTTTTATTTGAACATCATGTGTTAGAAAGGTGTTGGACATCAATGCCAACGTGGAAAATAAAAATGTGCTACATGTAATGACAACAAACCACAAGATGAATACCGGTAGAATGACAGAAGTCAAAAGCTTAGTCAATGAGTATTTTCAGACGGTTGTGCTGGATTGGGGCATTTTGAAATCAGATATAAAACAGCATAACGTCAAGTCATTTCTTGTCTGTGCTACACTTTGTTGTCAGCTGAAATGTACGACCTTTGCTGTAGTACCAGATAAAATTGCTATTTTTTGTCAGATGAGTAAAAAGAGAGGAACGTGCATGGAGAAAACGGAGGCGTTTGAATCCCGAGGAGCCCGGATGTACCAAAAAAAGGTTGTAAATATACTCGATTGTCCGCTTAGTTAAAAACTATGTCAGCATGCTTATGTGATTGTATGTAAAATTCCCCCAAGGTAAAAATCCCAAAAGGTAATAATAATCTCCACGTGAAATATCCCCAAAGGCAAAGACTGCCAGAGAGGAAAAATCCCCCGATTGAGAAGGTAGGTAAAAATCCCCAATTGAAGTAGTTAAAATTTCCATAGATAAAAGTTCCTATTTGGACGGCAGCTGAAAATATTTGATACCAAATACTATAGTATTTACAGACCTCTCGAGGAGCTGTCAGTCAGTTGATTGACCAATAGGAGTCACTACGGTCCAATTAAATGCCAAGCAGAACCATCATGATTGACTCAGCACCAATCAGGAGAATCTTCTACTGTATTGGTCCCCTGGAATATTGCTGCCATCTTTTGGCGATAAGCGCGGCTGACGGCTCCTTTTGCTAAGTTTTAAATATACTTATTTTTCTCATTTGCCCCAAAATGTAGTTTGCGATTTTTCCCTACATGTACCTTTTGATATTGCGATGTGATACTGCTTTTTAATTTTGATATTGCTTTTGTAATTCTAAAAGTTCGGTCTTTGTAGGGTTATCCAATATTTGGTATTTTGTTATGTATCTCTAGGAAAATAATATTCTTTCCTACCGTCTCATGAAACGTATTCCATTTGTCCCGCCGATTGCTACTAGCAGAATAATAAATCGTCCATATGTAAATTTTCACATCAGCGAAAACGGCAAACTATCTGTTATGGTCCATTTTGTGGAACTACCCTATGCTTATGAAAGGGTAATCATATACAGACCTTCACCTAGGCATAATGCTGAACGTTTTGAGGCAGAATACAATTGCTCGTATTATTATAAAAGGAAGGAAAGAACCATGCCTAGTCTACATAGAGTTTCAACGTTCTTCTTTTTGCTATATTGGGAAAATTCGACACAAGGATGGTCTTTCAAAGAAGGAAAACTATTTGATTTTTCAGTAGGAAAATTCACAGGTCGTATTTTTCCCCCGAAATATATTTTAGATAGCAGATGTGGTGCATTTTACCCCTTTTTAGATAATCAGGTGTCCGCCTATTTCATTGACAGGCATATATTCGTTGTTTACTGCCATCTTGCAAATCCAAACTTCATTGTCATTTTCGTTACCCACTTTACGAACACAAGCAGTGAATTAATAGTGACCTTCTTTCCTAGAAAAATGTTAAGTTTTGAAGGAATTAACTTTGAACACTTTCGCTTCGCTCCAATTTATGAAAGGTCTGAGTTTTTGCTGTGTTTTTTCTTCAGGCAATATTTCACTTTTGTAAGGTGGCATTATACACAAAATCAAACGTTAATCAAGGCCAAACAACAAACATTCACTGTCCCAACCAATTATACGTTTTTGCTTAATTATTTTGGGCCATGGCTATTATTACGCTTTTGGGATCGTCGTCCATCGCCAATACGATTAGGGATGTTTAAAGTGGAATCCTGTTTTCCCAAGACCCCTTTACATCCTGCAGTCGATTTGGTGAGGCAGGCAGTCATCCAAATATACGGAAAGATCGATGATTTTGATAGAACAACTAGTGGAGATATCAATCGTCATAAATTCTTCTTTCAAGATAATCATGGTGTGTTGTTGCATATTCATCAGCCGAGAGTCATTGGGGGCGATCCTGGGCGTGACTGGGTGAATTTGTATAGACGAATTTCTTGAGATTTGATCAACGTGTTGTTGCTCTCGGGTTCTTCTTCACACCATCACCGGCAATGATCATTTGAGAAGGTCAACAGTGAAGAACGTCGAGGTTTTATCATAACTTTTTATACATGTATGTAAAAATATTTTTCATACGTTTTGCGTTCGTGAAAAATAATCGTTGCATATAAATATAATTATTGAAAAAAAAACAATCCGCCAGCCTTATAGAGACAACAACATTTATCTGCGACATTAGTGCTTTCTTTCCATTTCTCTTTTATTCAACAAGGAACCTGGAGAACTATACCGCTACTAGTCTCGTGCCACCAGACTCTGCAATTTTCAATTTTAGAGTCTGGTCCAGATGGTACCTTTTGCTTGTAAAACCATCATGGCGGACAATCTACCGCCGATGACGTAGAACACAATGCACAATCAAAGCAAAAAGCATGCAGCGTGCGAGTAAAACTACAGTATTTTGTACCCCTTGCTGTTAGGCCTACTGCACGTTTTATAGCATAATTCCCTCCCCAGTCGAAAGAATATAAATATACTTGCCTGAAATTCCAATGAAAGACACTATAAATTGACTTGACAACACAAATTGAGGCGATTCGCCTCACTAATTTTCACGCTTCAAGTTCTCTGGGCGCCGCCATATTCCCCCTGCAGCCTATACGTCACCAAATTTTGAGACCCATGACGCATTGGTAGTGACTAGCCAACAGCGAAGCTGACCTTATTTCGAATCATCGAAATAAGGTCACTCATAGGTCGCTACAATGAGAATTGCGTTCCGTGCCAGACCCTCGGTCTGACGACCTCGGCGTATGACCGAGGGGCTGGTTGCGCGAGACTATACCGCTACTGGGTGGCGCTGTGGATGTATATCTTTTTTCGACGCCATGTCCCTCACACAACATCATTTCGCTTTGCTTTGTTTTTGACGTTTGCCACACCACTCGCAGCGCCGACCTGCCTCCGGGATAAAACGTTGTGCGCGTGGCTCATCAGTGCAAATTTGCTGCCAAATGTTCTGCACGTCCCTCCGCATTTGTACCTGACATTACTCTGCATGAGGAAGTAATTAATTCGCAGATGAGCTACAGTTGATCATTGATATTAATTCTAGACATGTTTTCGTAGGATAAAAGCAGATTTGATTATAGGATAACCAACACTGGTAAATTTCGGCCACCTGTTTTTGAGAAGGCCGACATGTTCCTTTTTGATTGGAAGAGCGGCTGGATTTTCGTTGTTCACTCGCAGGCCACCTCGCCGTTCAGCTTTGTAAAAGTGTACCATCAGCACAGAAGGAAGGACTATATTATTCTCTATAAGAAACAGGTTTTTTTTCACGGCCATAAGGCCTTTCCCTGTGTATATAAACGGTACATGATTATTTTCAAGGATAGACGAATTATACTTTTAAATGTTGTTCTTGGTACCTTTTCGGGAAGAGTGATCTTGCCGACAACAGATATTTGCCAGCGAATGCAATTACACTATTACCTGTGCTATGGACTTGGCAAGGTCCTTATCTCTTGTAGGGTGCGTAGTCGAAATGTACACACAATCTACGAGGTGAAAGAATCTAGTAACAAATCGAACGATCTCCGCCTTATTCTCTTAAATGGCGTTCGTGTAATTCTAAGAGATTATAATACACTGTTCCGGCCAATGGGAAAGGAAATACACTACGTCGGTGCGGATTCTGGACACGTGTATTTATTCTCCCATGTGGAAAAATTCTTATATGAACGAGTAAAATATCGTGTCGAGCTTCTTTATACTGAACGTAGTCGATGTCGTCATTTTTTACTTAAATTTGACCTCTGCTCTGGGATATTCTTCCTGGTAGGCGCGCCCTTTCCTTGTGCTCTTGCGATGGAGCAAATCCCTGATCCCAAGAACGGTCTCCTAAGACAAGGATCCGGTACGTTCACATTTCACGAAACATTGACGTATTTTCATCCTGAAACCTATGATACTAATGAACGACATTTCGAGTTCAGTCCAAATGACGGATCGTTGATGCACTTTGTTCCAAGGAAAACACGTGAAGGGGAAACGAATATCGTCCGAGTTGCGATGTACACGGCAGAACAGTGAGAGTCCTCTCCCGGGTCCTCTCATTCTCGGCGGAAAATCTCGTTNCCCCCCCCCCCCCCGGCAAATACTGAATAGGCCTGCAGCGAAAGTTGTTCCCCATGTGGGAACTGGTTAGTGTATTCAAATATAGTTATCTTCCTCGGAGGACAGCTGAGAAAATGACGACCTTCGCAGTCATTGGTCAAAATGCCAATAGGAAGGTTGAGATCGGCGAATTATTACGGATCCTTAGGCTATACGTATGCGGATAAAATTCTGTACAACGAGGACAAAGTTTGTGTACGATCCGTATATGTATAAGGATCCGTGATAAGTCGCTGATCTCAACCTCCCTAATGTTAAAGGCCCTCTAAGGTTAAAGCGAATCGAAAGGGAAAAAATTTGATTTAGGAATAGAATTTGAAAGGGGACGAATTTTCAGCAAAAAATGTAAACAAACTTCTCTAGAATGTCAACAAAGAAATTTTCGTGCATTTTGATTGGCTGAATTTTGTGTTTACAAACACCAGCCAAATGTAGCCTAAACAAAATCCGCTATCGATTCGCTTTAAGCTTTTGTATTCTGTCCTGCAGACAATAGCTAAAGGTAAACCTTAGACTTAAGGAAGCTTTCGGGGGCCGAAGCTTCTTGAATACGACCCCATATTACCCCCCCCCCCACATGTATATCCATGAAGACAAGTGGAAAAAAATACTTGAATTTTTTTTAAAATCCCATGCTCTCATCGATTTCTGCTCAGTTGCGGGGCAAGAAAGAAAGAATTTTTTTCCCCTGAGGGTTAGGGTCAGGGTTTGTTCCAGGAACGGTTACGGTTTAGTGTTAGGGGTAGCGGTGTTAGGGTTAGGTCTGGTGTGTGGGGGCCGTATGCTGTAAAACTGGTCCCACACCATTGTTCAGAATAAAGGGCAATTTTTTACTCAGGTATTCACTGTGTGCCGCAGCGATTGCAGAAATAATCACAAAAAAATACGCAACATGATGTTGGTTGATCTTTTGGTTATTGTTATTCATAAAAAGATGATTATTTCTCATTCTAATTTCGTATTGTCACCAGCAAATCGATAGTTCCAAGGCCAATATCGATTCACCATTGTTCATTGGAAATTTTTAAAAAATGTCAATTGTTGGTCACGACAAATACTCGCTAGTAATGTGTGGTAGAGCGATTCAGTCGGGAGACAGCCAAGTTTCTAAAAGCAAGATCGATCCAATTCTGCAGATTGGCACGCACTTAATTAAAATAACAAGAAAGGCGTTCTCAGCATGCGACATTGTGCGGTTAGGATGACAGAAACGCGTCGATTGGTTTGGTGACAAGATTGCCCCCTGATCATGCTGAATGTGGACTTGGCCCAAGTATTCCTCACTGACGGAATGATATCTGTGGAAGACAACACCGTAGCTTTTGTGGTAGGCGATGATCAAAGTTACAAAGGACTAGGCCTATACTACCGAGCAACTGATTCCAGCAACGCTTTCTATAAGTTGAAGTTGCTTGTATCAATTCACGGAGATTATGAAAACATCCCAAATTACTCTCAAATTGAGTGGCCGGAAATATGAATTACCCAAGTCACGTGTTTGATAAAAGTATACGAGACCCTACAATACATGGTCCTCGCTATTTTGTAAAGTAAGGTGTCGAATTATTAAAAAGTTGGCAAAATGGCCGCCTCCATGGCTGTTTTTATTACATTACAGGTTTCGATTTGGACACTCTCATTCTTCACATTCCATCTCGACGAAGTGGTTTTCGTTCATGAGACGCACTACGAACACATCGCTTTAACTTTGGTCACGAATCCGACCAGGCGTTTATGAATGCACGGAATTTATTTTTTGTGATCGTTATCGTAAGGAATAAATCTTAGAAGGTCTTATATGATCAATTCAGTATCAGTTGCACCAGCGCCCATGAAACACTTCTTCACAACAATGGGCCGATTTTTTAAACGCTGGCTAAGACAACCATCGGGTTTCATTAACCCTCAGTTGACAAACTGTTTGTTAATCGAAGTGAATTTTTCGATTTTATGAATCGTTGATAGCCAAACATTCTAAAAGTCAAAAGGTTTACTTTGGTTAACTCACGGTTTGTAAGAAAAGCGATGGTTAAACCGAGGTTTATATGTACCTTAACTATCTTTTAAAAATCGGCCCAATGTGACCCAATCACAATATCAAGGTGCTAATTTCTTAATTCGAGAGTGGGACAAACGTACTAAGCTCAATTCATACTTCTCCACATTGCACTGAACGTACCGACATGCAAGGGAAGTATGAATTGAGCTTCAGGGCGGAAGAATCCTATTTCCACAGTACTCTATGGCCGTTGGGATTCACTGAAGATGAATATCAGAAGTTCCGCACATGTCTATAGTATTCCAGTCGCCGATATTTCAGATATCATCGAGGCCTAAATGCGTCATTCTTCGAAAAATGTTCCCAAAAGGCGCCAATATTCTGATTTGATGTGTTTTCTAATTGAACCATCATGTGTTAGAAGGGTATATTGGACATCAGTGTCAACGTGGAAAATAAAAATGTGCTAAAGACAACAAACTACAAGATGAATACCGGTAGAATGACAGAAGTCAAAAGCTTAGTCAATGAGTATTTTCGGACGGTTGTGCTGGATTGGGGCATTTTGCAGTCAGATATAAAGCAGCCTAACGTCAATACATTTCTTGTCTGTGCTACACTTTGTTGTCAGCTGAAATGTACGACCTTTGCTGTAGTACCAGTTAAAATTGCTATTTTTTGTCAGATGAGTAAAAAGAGAGGAACGTGCATGGAGAAAACGGAGGCGTTTGAATCCCGAGGAGCCCGGATGTACCAAAAAAAGGTTATAAATATACTCGATTACCTGCTTAGTTAAAACCTATGTCAGCATGCTTATGTGATTGTATGTAAATTTCGCCCAAATTAAAAATTTTAAAAAAGTAATAATGAATCTCCAAGTGAAATATCCCCAAAGGCAAAAATTCAGAGAGGAAAAATCCCCCGATTGAGAAGGTAGGTACCGGTACATGTAAAAATCCCGATTTAAAGTAGTTAAAAATTTCCAAAGATAAAAGTTCCTAATCTGGACGTAGCTGAAATTTTTGATACCAAATACTAGAAACAGGCCTCTCTAGGAGCTATCAGTCTGTTGATTGACCGATAGGGGTCACTACGGTCCAATTAAATGCCAAGCGGAGTCATTGACTGAGCACCAATCAGGAGAATCTACTACTGTAGGCCCTATTGGTTCCCAAGAACTTTGCTGCCGTCCTTTGGCAAGTGATCCACTGTTGCGATTTTGGCTTGAGACGGGGTTGCGTTCCCTTGCGGTTACCAAATAAGGACTTCCGATTGCCATATAAGGCGATCGCAAGGCACCGCAACCCCGTCTCAAGCCCAAATCGCGACAATGGATTCGCCGCTTAAAGCGGGTGATCCACTGTCGCGATTTTTGTTTGAGACGCGGTTGCGTTCCCTTGCGGTTACCATATAAGGACTTCCAATTGCCATATATAGCGGGCGATCCACTGTTGCGATTTTGGCTTGAGACGGGGTTGCGTTCCNTGCGATTACCTTATATGGACTTCCGATTGCCATATAAGGTAACCGCAAGGGAACGCAACCCCGTCTCAAGCCAAAATCGCAACAGTGGATCACCCGCTTATGGCGATCGCAAGGCACCGCAACCCTGTCTCAAGCCCAAATCGCGACAGTGGATTCGCCGCTTAAGCGCGGCTGACTGCTCCTATTGCTCAGTTTCAAATACAAGTATTTTTTTCTCATTTGCCCCAAAACGTAGTTTGCGATTTTTCCCAACATATACCTTTTGATATTGCAATGTTGGGGCTGTACAGTGTACATGTATATACTTGTAATTCCAAAAGTTCGGTCTTTGCAGGGGGTGCGGTTATGCAATATTTGGTATTTTGTTATGTACCTCTAGGAAAATAATATTCTTTCCTACCGTCTCATGAAAAGTATTCCATTTGTCCCGCCGATTGCTACCAGCAGAATAAAAAAGCGTCCATATATAAATTTCCACATCGGCGAAAACGGCAAACTATCTGTTATAGTCCATTATATCGAACTACCCTATATTTATGAAAGGGTAATCGTATACAGGCCTTCACCTCGACATAATGCTGACCGTTTTGAGATAGAATACAATTGCTCGTATTATTATAAAAGGAAGGGAATAACCCTGCCTAGTGTACATAGGGTTTCGACGTACTTCTTTTTGCTATATTGGAAAGTTTCGAAACAAGCGTGTTCTTTCGGAGAGGGAAAACTATTTGATTTTTCAGTAGGAAAATTCACGGGTCGAATTTTCCCCCCGAAACATATTTTAGATCGCAGATGTGGTGCATTTTGTCCCTTTTTAGATAATGACGTGTCCGCCTATTTCATTCACAAGCATATATTCGTTGTTTACTGCCATCTTGCAAATCCAAACTTCATTGTCGTTTACGTTACCCACTTTATGAATAAAAAGAATGAATTGATAGTGACCTTCTTTCCAAGAAAAATGTTAAGTTTTGAGGGAATCAACTTGGGACACTTTCGCTTCTCTCCGATTTACGAAAGGTCTGAGTTTTTGCTGTGTTTCTTGAGACAATATATAACTTTTGTGAGTTGGCATTATAAGCAAAATGAAACGTTAATCAAGGCCAAACAACAAACATTTTCTCTCCCAACCAATTATACGTTTTTGCTTAATTATTTGGGGGCACTGGTATTATTACGCTTTTGGGATCGCCATCCATCGCCAATACGATTAGGGATGTTTAAAGTGGGATCCTGTTTTCCCAAGACCCCTTTACATCCTGCAGTCGATTTGGTTAGGCCGGCAGTCATCCAAATATACGGAAAGATAGACGATTTTGATAGACCAACTCGTGGAGATATCAATCGTCATAAATTCTTCTTTCAAGATAATCATGGTGTGTTGTTGCATATTCACCAGCCGAGAGTCATTGAGGGCGATTCTGGGCGTGACTGGGTGAATTTGTATAGACGAATTTTTTAGATTTGATCAACGTTGTTGCCCTCGGCTTCTTCTTTACACTATAATGGGCAATGGTTATTTCAGAAGGTCAACAGTTATAAAGAACGTCGAGCTTAATCATAATTTTTTTATATGCAAAAATATTTTTCATATTTTTTGCGTTCATGAAAAATAATTATTGCATATAAATATAAAATTATTGAAAAAAGCAACAAAATCCGCCAGCCTTAGAGACAGCAACATTTATCTGCGACATTAGTGCTTTCCATTTCTCTTTTATCTCAACAAGGAACCTGCAGAACTACCGCTACTGGGTGGCGCTGTGGGTCTATAGGCCTATATCTTTTTTCGAGGTCCTGTCCGTCACACAACATCATTTTATTGCTTTGCTCTGTTTTTGACGTTGGCCGCACCGCTCGGAGCGCCGACCAGCCTTCGGAATAAAAAGTTGTGCGTGTACTTACTTCATCATTGCAACTTTGCCGCCAAATGTTCTGCACGTCCCTCCACATTACTCTGTGCATAAAGGAAGTAATTCGCAGATGAGCTACAGCTGATCATTGATATATAGAAATGTTTCGTAGGATAAAAGCAGATTTAATTATAGAATAACCAACACCGGTAAATTTCGACCACCTATTGTTGAGAAGGCCGACATGTTCATCTTTGATTGGAAGAGCGGCTGGATTTTCGTTGTTTACTCGCAGGCCACCTCGCCGTTCTGCATTGTTAAAGTGTACCATCAGTACAGAAGGAAGGACTATATTATTCTCTATAAGAAACAGGTGTTTTTTCAAGGCCATAAGGCCTTTCCCTCTGTATATAAACGGTACATGTTTCTTTCCAAGGATACACGAATTATACTTTTATATGTTGTTCTTGGTACTTTTTCGGGAAGAGTGATCTTGCCAACAACAGATATTTGCCAGCGAATGCAATTGCAGTCTTACCTGGACTATGGACTGGGAAAGGTCCTTCTCTCTTGTAAGGCGTCTAGTCGAAATGTATACACAATCTACGACATGAAAGAATCTAGTAACAAATCGAACGATTTCGACCTTATTCTCTTAAATGGTGTTCATGTGATTCTAAGAGGTACTACACTGTTTCGACCAATAGGAAAGGAAATACACTACGTCGATGCGAGTGCGGATTCTGGACACGTGTATTTATTCTCCCATTTGGAAAAATTCTTTTATGAACCAGTAAAATATCGTGTCAAGCTTCTTACTGAACGTACTCGATGTCGTGATTTTTTACTTAAACTTGACCTCTGCTCTGGGATATTCTTCCTGGTAGGCGCGCCCTTTCCTTGTGCTCTTGCAATTCAGCAAATCCCTGATCCCCAAAACAGTCTCGTAAGACAAGGATCCGGTATGTTCACATTTCATGAAACATTGACGTATTTTCATCCTGAAACCTATGATACTAATGAAGGACATTTCGAGTTCAGTCCAAATGACGGGTCATTGATGCACTTTGTTCCGAGGAAAACACGTGAAGGGAAAGCGAGTATCGTCCGAGTTGAGATGTACACAGCAGAACAGTGAGAGCTCTCATCCTCGGCGGAAAATCTCATTCTGAACTGTCCAGATCCAAGCAGATCATTCCCCTAGGCCTACATCAAAAGTCGTTCCCCACGTGGGAACGATATCCATGCATTCAAATGGCTGTCTTCCTCGGACAGCTGAGAAAATGACGACCTTCGTAATGATTTGTCAAAATGCATTCTTCGGACGAGAAGAGACAATCTTCATAGGCCCTATATTTACACCAAATTAAGCAAGTGCAGACGGACATGTTTTTCATCATATAATTACACAATACAGTTGCAGAAGAGAATATTGCCACAGTAGGCCTATGAGTGTGAGAAATCCGCGAACTGGAATATCCATCGCCTGAGTCAAATCAACACACTGTCTTCCCGATGTCATCACTAGGAGCAGAAAAAAATATGAAAGAAATATGAAAAACAATATGAAAAAAAAATATTAAAGAAATCATAACATGTAGGATATAAGCCAAGGATTACAGGATGGCCTACAAAATCTCAAGAGCGAGTGGTTCAAACCTCACTAAAGATTTTCTTTCACTTGGAAACACGCTGACACATTACGTACACTGACAATAGAGCACGAATATAAAAAAAATATAAAAAACTATCTTAAGTTTTTGACTGTTACTCATTTCATTTTCCTTTTGAAATTCTTATCATCACCAGGAAAATACGAGTTCCCTTGATCTTTATCGATTCACCATTGTTTGTTCTGCATTCCTAGGACGCTGATTCCTGTCACACAAGTGTGATAGAATCTAATGTTTACTGTTTGATTTCTAAACCTCCCTATTAGAGTAAACATAAACTTTACGACAACGTTATTTTTCATACTACACATTAACCAGATTTTATATTGCATTTTTGGTACAAAAATAATAACGTTGTCTTTAACGTTACGTTTATCGTTTGATTCCTAAACCTCCCTATTTCCGATGCCAGATGTCCGCTTCTTCTGTAGGGGACATCTCGTGACAGAAGTTCCTGTCTGTTACTATCCGGCCTATTGTAGCTGACCCTTCCGTCAGAATCTTTTGTTGGGGGACACCTCATATCGGATTACACGACATTCTATTACACCGGGACTATATATTTCAAACGATATCAAATATATCAAACGATAAACGTAAACGTTAACGACAACGTTATTTTCGTACCGAAAATGCAATATAAAATCTGGTGAATGTATAGTATGAAAAATATCGTTGTCGTAAAGTTTACGTTATCGTTTGATTTCTCAACCTCACTATTTATTCATTTAATTTCACTTAGCATTGCATTCAAGCCTATCGAGTGAAAAAGTGCAGAGGATACCGGGCAGGCGCGGGATGGCAGGTGTGACAGGAATCAGCGTCATAGGAATGCAGGTCCGCCAAAATATAGCCCGCTATTATGTTATATTCGAATGGTCATGGTCCCTCGCTGAATAATAAGACGGGACTTTGATTCCAGGGGGACTTGGATTCCTTTCACACCTGCCAGTCCAGACGCGCTATCTAAGCCCCCTTCACACCAACGTCCCGACAAAGGCCCGATCATCCCCGCTCCCGAAAATTGGCCAGGTCGGGGAAGGTCGGGGTAGATCGGGGTGGATCGGGCCTTGGTCTGATACAGCGTATCTTGGTCAAATATAGGTCCTGGGTTGATCAGGTAGATCATGAAGAGCGGGAGAGAGCGGGAAAGAATTTTAAACCCTCCGAAAAATAGCGGGGATGATCGGGGATGGATCAAGATCGCGAGTTGAACTGGGATGGAGCGGGGAGGTCGCAGGTTCAGCGTATATTTGTCCTGTGCCGGTCGGGATAGTCGTGGGTTGATCCTATGTTGATCTTATGTGCAGCGGGCTCATTTTTTTTCACGCTCTACCCAAGACGTACCTCCGCTGTAGATACGCTTGCCCCGATGATCGGTTCGGATAAGCACGTGCGTTGAGCGTGGAAAGCGGAAAAGCGTCTTATCTTGAGCGGCGCGATCGGGGACAGAGCGAGGTTNCAGAAACGTGTCACGTTGCAAAGACGTCTTATTCATGTTATATTCACGTGAAGAAACGACGTGCTAACCACGTGATTCCCATGAGCAGATCAACGTTGGAAGTACGTCTTTTTAGACGTGATTTCCACGTCAGGCATTCACGTTTTTTTCACGTAATTTCCACGTGTCCTTGCTATCAGGGTGGTTAAAATTTCCAGTGGCCTTCTCCGGGCAGCCGTTCGTCGTGAACACGCGTCACCATGCTAACCCTTTGCTGACTTTTGGCACACTGCTGACGCGGAAGGCGCACATGGGCGTCGCCAGGTAGGTTTTCTGAAGGGGAGAGGGGGATCTGATTTATTAAAGGCGGCGGGGCATAGTCTCGCCAGCTTGCGCGAAGCGCGTCAGGCGAACGAGACTGAGGCCAAAGCCCCTCGCCCCGACGGGGGTCTGGGGGCCTCCCCATGAAAATTTGAAAATCCAGACTGCTCTGAGACGCGTTCTGGGGCATTTCGCAATCGGCCCTACCCTCCTCAACGCGTTAAAAAAAGCTAGCATGCCTGAGACGCTTATATATGGGAATGTCAGCAAGGACCGCCCTGGATCCGCGCGCCTGTCGTTGGCGAAGGCTGAACCACGGCCGAAGCAGAATTAGTCCGTTGCAAAGCCTGATTCACATTTTCAGAAATTTCTCGAAAATTTACACCTATAAACTGCATTTTCCTTTAGCCGATGGGTGCGTGTTGGAACTGAATGAATGTTGATAATATAAGCAGTTGTTTTTGTCTCAAACAGCTGTATGACTTCTTTATTTCGCTTGATCCGAGTTAGGCCTAGGCTCCCTTTTTTGCGAAAATCCGTTCGAGGAAGAATGTACGTGCGTGCACTGTACATCGTCATGTCTAGTTGCATAGGCCAGCCTGCCCTAGCATGCAAGGCTAGCCTAGGCCTACTAGAAACTCAGGCTGAGGCTAATGTCAGTGAATTGATGTCACTCTAGCATAGGCCTAGGCCCCTAGACCAAATCTAAGTCAGGGTGTGTGCAGGTCTTACACAGTCTTAAAATAAATTTGGCACTTCCATTTTCAAGGCCTTAAGTGAAGTCTTACGGGCCTAGGCCTAGGCTAGAGACTAGCGTTGCCGTTAGGCCTAGGCCTAAATTTGATAATTTCTGTGGGAAGGTCTTAAAAAGGTTTTAAATTTCATATCAAGGCAGTTGTAAAAAAATTCGTAGGCCTAGGAGATGTCGGGAAATTGCATCTCCGGGCTTCTAAATATCAAAATTTTTCTGGGCGAGACCCCCAGACCCCTGCCACCTTCTTGGCTGTGTCGATCCCCTTGCGGAAACCCTTCTAGAGATCTGTCTGGGGGCTTCATTTAGAAGAAAATAGGTCTTAAATTTTGCCAATACTTGGTCTAAAAGGGTCGTATTCATAAAGCGGTTCTATCGTTAGAACGGTCTTAGGCTGGTTCCAAGTATGATCAACCACTGTACTTGGAACCAGCCTAAGATGGGTCTAACGATATAACCGCTTTATGAATACGACCCAAAAAGTTTTTAAAAGCCAAAAGTTCTTAAATTTGGTGCTCCACAGGCTGCACGTGTAGCAGTTGAAAAAGCCGAGGGTCCACTCTGGGTTTCGAACCCGGGACCTCCCGCTTCAAAGTCGAACGCTTTACCGACTGAGCTAAAGGGAATTTCCCGGTAGCCCAGGCTTGTAGGAGCGCTGACACTATTACACACTTCCCCTGCTTGGGAAGTTGTGTCCCCACAACTGCCTAGGGTTCCATCCGCCAGGCATTTAATCTACTACAGACACTTTTCCAGCATCTGTAAATGTCATTAACCACGTTGGGCGCCAAATGTAGCAGTTGAAAAAGCCGAGGGTCCACTCTGGGTTTCGAACCCGGGACCTCCCGCTTGAAAGTCAAACGCTCTACCGACTGAGCTAAAGGGAATTTCCCGGTAGCCCGGGCTTGTAGGAGCGCTGACACTATTACACACGCACCCTGTAAATCCTGACCTTAATTCTGTTCTGCGTTTTTTCAGCCATGCCTGGAGAAGAGAATGAAACAACTGATGCTGGCGCTGCCGGTGGTGACACCGGTGAAAGCGATGCTGCCCCACCACCACCACCACCACCACAAAGGGGCTACAACTTTCAAGCCGTGAAGGTCAGTAAGCATACTGGCCTGTGTTTTTCTTGTTCGGAATCACAGCTGTGTTGTATGCCGAGCCTACATGCATAGTTCTTGCTTCACTACTACGACAGGCATCTTGAACGCCAACTCGGCATGTGATTGGTCAGCCAAACGTCATCAACGGTCGCGCCATGAGTCATCATCTATTTTTAGAGACTCCCGCAACGTTACGAGTGTTTGATCTTCATATCTCTCACTCATTCTGCATTCTCTGTCTCTCCATTCAAAACACTAACTTTTTACATTTTTCAGGAGCACATGATGGCCAACAAGGTTGAGGCAGCCCTCTGGGGCACAAGAGTTTTTACTGTTTTCTCTTCAGTCTTCTTTATGCTACCACTTCTTGGGTTAGTATGGTTAAATTGCTGTGGTTCAATTTTGGAAATATCCATTTATCGGCGAGAGATTTTGAGAGATTGACAAGATGAAAATTTTCTTTTAGCAACCAGATGTCATTCTACCAGCGAGCCCTCATCAGTAGCGCAGCAACCAGTGCGCTGAGACTTCACCAGCGACTACCAAACTTTCAGCTGACCCGAGAATTCCTGAGCCTCATGTTCATGGAGGATAGCTGCCACTACCTGCTGTTTTCACTTATCTTTATCAACAGTCACCCTATAACTCGTATCCTTTGTAGAGTAGAAAGTTTACAAAAAATATTAGATAAAAATGGTATGTTTCTGGTACGGAAAGAGATTTTCAGTCGGCATATAATGACAAATCCTGCCTGACATTTTTCCACACATAGCAGCAGGCACTCTGATTCTGAGCAGTTATACAAAAGACGTTATTAATTTTAACGAGCTAAGCAATGCAAAAATAGGGCATCATGACGTCCTTGATGTAGTGTTGCAGGACGAAGTGTCAAAAATGAGCTGGTAGGACTGATCACAGTGCCTCCACGTAGTGTTGGGTAGTTTGCAGTTGCAGGTTCCTCATTATCTCGGTGAAATCTTTGCCATCAAGGAGCATTGAAATTTTCCTTAACCAGAATCCAGTGGCTTTGATTCCAGTATTCCTTTTTGCTCTCTTACATGCCACCAACTTCACAAAAGTCATATTAGATGTGAGTACTGTACTTTCAGTTTTCTAAGGTTCAGTAGGGTATATTAAGTTACGGTTTATCTGTTGCCACCAAATGTAAAAAGGCGGTTTTGGTAATTGTGGTCAGTGGGAGGCTGATCGATTGAAGTACCGGTAACATATAGCTCTATCTTGCACTTCCTTTGTAGATGGGTGTTACTTCAATCATAGATGCTCCCACCGTCCGATCATCAAAAGTGTGGAGACTGCATTTTACCAAGAAGGGCTGATCTTTTTGTAAAGTCCGGCAACATCTAAGCGTGACCCAATGGAATGTGGAAGTTAGGCAATATATTAGTTGGATTTTCCACGGATCTTGAATCACACATAACTCTTGAATAACCAATTGACAATGCGATCAGACTATACAAACTGTCAAACAGCATTTATTGGTGTTGAATAGTGTGCAACGGATCGTCACCGGTTACACAAGTCGAATGCGTAATTGAAAAACGCAAATTCCTGTCTCATTTATTTCCTGACTTCCGCATTCCATTGGGTCGCACTTAGATGTTGTCAGACTTTACCAGGTTACTTCATTCTATGGTCTTCAATTCTATTAAGCTGGGAGGTATCTTGTCAAGATCACCAACAGTGACTGAGCGTGATTCCTATTTCCCAATCACAACGAGTGAAGGACACATGTTTCTCAATTAGTGTTTTACCTGCTTTTTAGAAACTTGGTCCAAATTCGATTCCAATGCTGCGAAATCTGATCGGAAAACTGGAGTTACAGCAGCGTTCGATTCTCCGTTTCATTGCCTGCACAGAGATATTCCTTATGCCAGCTATCATCATTATGATTTTCACGTAAGAATCTCTCTCCTATCTCTTTGCATTATACCTTCTGTTGCATGTCCTGCTGTACATTATAAAAATGGTGCACGGAGTGGTGGGTGGTAGAGCGAAATGTCACCCAGAGAAAACCATGTTGCCCGAGGTGCCAGGCAAGGGCAACATTGCTTTCAAAGGGTGACATTGAATACACTCTAGCGCCCGACATGATGGGCACCATTGTTTATAGATTGTACCGAAACCTGCGTAAGTCCTCAGAAATGCTTCTGGGGCTTTCATTGTCACTCAAATCCGCAGTCCGCCGTAGCATGGCGGAGAGATGTCAACATGTGGACATTGATGAAAGCATGATACTCCGTAATATATGATGCGATCAAGGTCATATATCAGCGCAAGCATTTTGCGGGAAAACATTCCAACTGAAAATATTTTCCGGGAGAACATGCTGAAATGTTTATCACTCACGTGACTATTTCGGCCAGTCATCAAGGATTCTTATTTAAGGTATGATATTTAAATTTGCCCGATGTCTATAGAGCTAAGCTACGCTGTCGATTCAATGGGCCTTATGCTGGGGTCGGACTTCAGCCACACTTTCATTAAAGTCCGACTTTTCTCAATTCTTCAAGTAAAGAGAAAGTCCAACTTCAGCTACTTTAGGCTAAAGTCCGAGCCAAGAATATGGCCCAATATTTTGTCTCTAAAGTTTGCACCTTTAATATTTTTATCCTCAAACCTCTGATCCCACTGATAATTTTTTTCAGTGGCCGATCAAGTATATTACTGCCGTTCATCTACTATAGATTTCTAACTCTGAGGTACGCATCCCGGAGGAATCCATATTCGAGGTAAGATTTTTCGATGACCGCAAAATACTATATGTGACCCATTTTGAAATTTGACTTCGTCCATTTCTGCAACTGTTCTCTGGTGTCATCTTGGGTCTTCTTTCCGATGCATTCTGACTCATTTTGCTATGAAGGGTTACATACACATATGTAAACTGCCTGTGGTTACATACATGTACTTGATAGGCATTTCCATTATGTATTTACCATTCCTTTACTTTCAGACAACTGTATCTGTTCTATGTCTATGAAATGCGTTTCCATTCCTTTACTTTCAGACAACTGTTCTATGAAATGCGTTTCCATTCCTTTACTTTCAGACAACTGTTCTATGAAATGCGTGTCGTCGTCTACCAGGTGTCGACTAAACCCCAATGTCCAGCATTTATCCGTAACATGTGTCTAAAGAGCATTGATATCATCTGTAGGCTTGCACCTCAACTCCCACCGGATGCTGCACAGGCGCCACAGTAAAGATCAGGGTTCGTATGCATCCTGGAAAACCTGGAATGTCATGGAATTTTGAATTAACAAAATCCAGGCCTGGAAATCCTTGAAAATCAGCGAAATTACCAAGATGTTCTGGAATTGTCATGGAAAAAAATCAAGCCCCTTTCAATAAAGAAAAAAAAACTGTCATAAGTAATTCAAGATGTGCTTTGGCCTAATCCCCACCCCCAGGTCTCTGACACCTCCCCACATCAATTTCGAAGAGAGTCAGTATGGGAGAGTATCTTGAAATTTTGTGCTTTCCATGCCGCAGAGTGTCCTGGAATTTTGCCATTCCTCTCCTGGAGGAAGGTCCTGGAAATGTCATGGAAATTTGGGAGACAGGAGGCGTACAAACCCTGAAAGAGGGACACATCATATCCATTGATCTTTTTTTGGAGGAAATACAGTGGAACCCCTCTTTGCAGACACCTCTGCTAGGAGGACAGCTCTTTACTGAGGATAAAAGTTAAGTCTCGAATTGGTCATTTCTATTCAATTTGACCTCCGTAATCAGGACACCTCTCAGTTAAGGACAGTCCCGAAGGTGTTCTGTTGTAAATCATCTTTCATTGAAATATTGGGGTCCTTTCATGTGTACATGTACTTTACCTGTACATGTATTCCAGTGTAGTGTACAGTTGATAACAGTTCCTTAGACTTGGCTGTAGATAAGGTACAGTGCAGATCAGGTGATATCCCTAAATTAGCGCAACTTGCATGTAACTTACGTGCAATTGCACTTGTCCCCAGTGTTAGTTCATGTAGGTTTAGAGCCACTAAACACAGGCATGATTGGTGCCAAAACTAAAGGATACCGGTAATCAATAGACGGCACTGTTTGACGACATCCTGGCACACCAGGGGCATCGCGTGACTACACCTCCTGTTACATCACTCATACCCCTGGCGTCAATAGCAGCATTTCTATTTCACGGCTTGGTCCTAGTCGCGAGTGGCCAATCAAAATGCCCCTTTTATAAACTCGCGGCGCACACCGAAATGTTTAGTGTACACAAAACCAGCCATGGGCGCAGCCATCTTTGATGCAATGCATTATGCCCATGAATAGCCAGGACTCTGTATAAGAATGCGACAAAATTGTCAGATATTTCCTAAAATCTCTCGTAGTGCTCGTGGTTGTGTTATGGCCATCCGGGCGTGCCACAAACGGCGTTGTCTTCGAAGGGATCAAACAAGCAGTTTTCTACCAGGCCCACAAACGTTGCTTGATAAAGAAGCTTTTAAACCAGTTGACATGATACATTCTTAGCGGCCTGGTCTCAATAAGGAGGTTTTTATTTCAATCAGGCATTACTTGTA
>NMRB01000147.1:332516-381606 GCA_002633025.1 Notospermus geniculatus
TTACAGTGCACTGTACAGCTGACATGGCAACTTGCAATCCAAGGCTCTTCTGCAACGCGTAATCTGATTGGCTAATATTTGGCACGTAAACTAAATGGAACAGCCACCTTGAACAGTGTGTAGTGGGTATTGCTGCCTGGGGTAGAAGTCTGTAGTTCGACGGAATGACGCACTACCCCAGGTAGGCCTGGATGTTTGACGAGGGATCCAATCACAAGCGATCATCACTGGTTCAAACCTGCACGTAACTTACATGTATATTATGTGACATTTTACGCAGCATTACATGCGTATAATTCGCATAAGTTACTCGCGAATTACATGTATGTGGTGAGTTACGCGCAAGCAAAACGTAAGTTGCGCGTAACTTGTGTGAAGCCCAAGTTTGGAGTGATAAAAGTCTATTGAAATTAACTGAGATTGTGTTATATAGTGTATGTTGTGTTGCATACTATAAAGCCTACCTGTTCGCAGTAGGCCCCTACACTTTCGACAGTGGGCAATGGTAATTTTCATGTTCTGCCCTCCTTTGCAAATAATTTCTGGGTTTACAGTCGTTTTTCCAGGATTTGCATATTGTAACACTACATGGTGATTGCTCTTGTCCATACCATATGTAATTCTGTGCGGAGATAGCTGCACTGCCTGAAGATATGGTAGGCCTACTATCTGGGTCTAATTATGCTATATTTATTTACACTGAATGTCGTGCACTTGTGAATATCCTCGTAATGTTACGAGAATGCTTATAATTTATTCAAGAGTTGTCATGTACACTTAAGCTCATCTGCCTCCAGTTTTGAATGGTAATACACACAAAATTGAATCAAAAGATTGCACTGCTTTTGGTTTTGAACAAACACATCAAATTGTATATCATCCATTGTATTTTTGAAAGCACTCGTTCTTGAAATTTCCATGTTGTCATCACCAAGTCATTTAGAAAATGTAAACGCAGTGTTGAGGGTTTAAAGTGTTCTATTTGGTAAATAAAGATATAAATGATATTTCCTGTTGTGTACTTCTTTATTACAGCTCGTATCATGCGTATAGACCGTTCCCAAATTGCCGTAAACGACAAAGATCTGCGCACTTCCGCCATAACTTCGATCTGAAATTGAATGACATGACGCGGAAAACCCCACGACAATGACATTGAAGACGTTGCATCGGAGTCAAACATAGCTGAATCATGGAATGCGCCACGTCACCTGGTTTCAGATTGTGATCAGGTTTTGGTTGAGGTTTCGGCAGAAGTGCCCAGATCTCTGAATTCGAATATCTTTTATTGGGTCGTACTGTATTCATTCATAATTGCCATGTTGATATTTCCCACAGGAGTGACTAAAGAACATTTAGCCATGCACTATTGATTATGACATTTATAGCCAATCATACAGGCAATACAAGTAAAGTTACCGGTATACCAAAAATAGATCTTTTATTAATCTACAGTGTATTTTCGGTTATACCCAGGGGCCTAATTATGATGGTAGGTCTATTGGAACTGGCAAGGATTCCTCTCCTGTGTATATTTTGTGCACGACTCGTCAACTGCCCTGTATACTGTATTTTGAGCCGAATACATATCTGTACAGGTATCATGGATGCTAAACCATGCATTTCGTGACTGAAACTTCCACCATTATGATGTCTTCACGACATCACTTTAATAGTGCATAAAAGTATGCGACGCCAGTGCATATATGTGACCCGCTCTGGCAAAACCGGTCGCATGTCGTTCTTAGCTTGGCAGGTTGAGACCCATCATGGACTACCATGTGTCTGTACTACCTCATACTTCGTACGCGAGCGTAGTCGGAGGGCGGAGCGATGTCACAACCCTTGAGTAGTCAAGATGGTTGAGACCAAGGCCCGGTTGCATCAGTTGTGCTCAAAGTTACGTTTGAGGTTGACCTCAACTGAGTAATGTGATTTGCCATTACAATTTGAGCTCGAGAACGAAGTCGACCTCACGTATGACCGGTGCAACCGGGCCTAAAAATATTGGCCACTTTCAATATTGTCTGTCTGTTATGAAATCTGAAATAATCTATTTCTTCTGGTGTCATCTTAGTTCGTTCCAGCTCACCTTCTGAGCGCCATGCGACTGGTTTTGCCAGAGCGGGTCACATTTATGTAGCCTACCGTAGACCTATATCACGCCAAGGTTGCATCATGATGTGATTGACAGAGAATGGATTCATGTTTAATGGCAAGTCACAATTTGTCACATCTCAAAATTTTCAAAATGTCACAGGAAAGTATCAACTGTCACAGCTTTTTTGGTGCTTTTTGCATGTTTAGGTCACATCAAGTTTGCTTTTGTCACATAAGCGAGAACGAAAAAGCACACATTATCCCTACAGAAAGAACACAAATCGATGCGGTTTCTCAGTCACCCCCCCCCCCCCCCAGGTAGGGAACTGCTGGGGATCAATGGTCCACGGCATGCTAGCAATTTATCAAACCCGAGAGAAGCAGGGGTTTGAAAGGACTGGGAATACCTATCCCAGACCCAAGTATCAGCAAAAGTTGAGACTATTTTCTTCTAAATGAAGCACCCGAACAGATCCTTGGCAGGGTTTCCGCCAGGAAAAAATGATGGGGGATCAATGTGGCCAAGAAGGTGGATACTTGGGTGGGGGGTATGGGGCCGTCCCCCAGAAAAAAATTGGATTTCTGAAGCCCAGAGTCGGATTTTCGGGCATTTCCTGCCAAAATGTTTTTACAACTGCCTTGATATGAAATTTAAGGCCTTCCCACAGAAATTATTAAAGGGGCTGTTCATTTTCGTCAATTGAGGAATCTGAGTTGTGATCCTTGAAAAAATTGAGAAAGCTATGAACCTGCAAATTGCAGCGGTTATTCTGTACAGGACAATATTAAATAATCGCTGCAATCTGCAAGTGCATAGCTGCTTTTTCCCTTTTCTCAAGGATCACAACTCAGATTCCTCAAATGACGAAAACAAACAGCCCCGTTAAGACTTTTTAAGGCCTTGATAATGAATATGCCAACTTTAAGAATTTCTTAAAGACCTTGTAGGCACCCTGGATAATGACCTGGAATGGAAACACCAAGCCAAAGGCTTACCAGGTCACCTTGACTCAGCTTCACCACACAGGGAATAAATCCAACTTGACCACGGGCTGGCTGGGGTGGGCCACACTAAAATGCTCACCAGCTTACTTACAATTACAATGTATTGAATAGTTGGCCATCCTCTCAAATGAAAAAGAGGCATTGTAAGCATGTTTTGAAATGTCACAAAAATTCCTATTTGTCACAAAATTTTACTGATCACTTTGTCACATTTTGTCACAGAATTCTCAAAAAGTCACAGAATGTCACAGAATTTCAGGCAAACAAGTTTTGTCACAGAATGTCACCATGTCACAGGGAATCCATTCTCTGGATTGATCGGAAAACTAGTCTGTTTCTGCCAGAGGGTACTAAGGGTATGCTAGTACCCTCAAAGGAACAGAAAAGAGTCATTTTCTTTAATTTCATGGGGTTTTTGTTGATTTTGAAGAAATTATTAGGCCTACCCTCAAAAAAATTTCTGGCAGAGCCCCTGCTGTATACCGGGTAGTACGAAAATGCCTCGAACCTGCAAATATCCTACATAGTACATGTGTTGATTCAGTTCACATGATGAAGCAAAAATTCATGAGCAAGTGATGAATTTTTGGATGTTCGTGTATTGAGTCGCGACCTGCATTTCAGAAGAGAAAAAAACAACACAGAAAATACATGTACATCTTGTTCTTAATTTATTACACTTTGTACAATAGACAACAAGATATCACACAACTAGTGGATACCTTAGAGCTTAAGAATGCAGTGCAGAAGGGATTAAAGGTCGCATGTCTCAAACTGGTCATATGAATTTGCCGGACCCGTGACACTCCAGACAAAATTTTCCGACTCAAATCAAAATTTTTGTATGAAATAATAGGCCTATGGTATTGAATGAGGTGTCATTTTCTTCCTTTTGATGTTGTCTTGATGATAGCAGAAAGAAATTTTCAAACAGCTACTTTTTGTGGCAGTTAGAGACAAGATAAGCAACGTTGTCAGGCCCCGGACCCCTTGAGGAGCGTGAGGAGGAAGAGGAGGAGGAGGAGGGCACCATGAATAAATCTGTTTGAGAATAAAATATTGGTTTCTTTTTGTTTCAATAGTTCAGTACATTTGCCTATTTGAATGATAGATATCTCTCCTGATCCAGTCAAGCCATATAATAGGGTCAAAGTAACAGGTCCACGGAAAAGAAGAAGCCATGTGGCCCATGAAAGGTCGAGGAGGTCATTTTTTCTCCATGTTTTTTTTTAAATTTAGTCTTATGGAGTGCAGGTATGTGTCATATTGATTAGTCTTTCCAAAAGATATTATCCAAGCCAATTTGGATGCAAAGCATATGAAATTGAGTAGGGCCTACTTGATTAGATAGGCATTATGCATCAATATGATGCATGCATGGTCACCGTGTGTAGTGTTGAATTCAAGCATGTCAAGGAGTTGCATTCCCGAAAACAGTGAAATCAGAGTGGCAAGTAGGCCTAAACCTACGTATCAACACCCAGTTGGAAATTTGTCATGGTATCCAGACTGTAATCCTTTAATTAACCATTTTATTCATACACAGGAGTTAGCCTCTCATGATTTCAATTGTTATCACGCGAACCAACTTTCATTCCAGACTTGGCGTGATGTTACATTGTAGGGCCTACTTCATGAGTCGATTCTGCACTAGCTTATTATTCAATTTCTTCATTTCAGGGCAAGGAGAATGGACAAGCCACCAGTAAAAATTCCTTTTTAGGTGTGATGATAGGAACAAAAGCCAATTTTCACTAGACGCTGGCCGAATTCTGACTAAAAAG
Source organism: Notospermus geniculatus (assembly GCA_002633025.1). Taxonomy (NCBI): domain Eukaryota; kingdom Metazoa; phylum Nemertea; class Pilidiophora; order Heteronemertea; family Lineidae; genus Notospermus; species Notospermus geniculatus. Next base: position 337,406 of record NMRB01000147.1, read on the forward strand.
TAGGCCCTAGATTTGGGCCAAGTTTTGAAGACCTTTTAGTTTTGCCATGTATGTTTTATTGTTTTTCTCTGAAAATGCCATTTCTTCTGGTCAATTAGCAAAAAGAATTATGAAGCTACATGCAAAGATAGCCGAGTAGTGAAATTCTGGAAAGTTTAAGGCCAAACGGAGAAAACGGCCAAAACGTTATCGCGATGCAATGCATTTTCTATTAAAGTTACGATGTTCAGAGTTATTTTTAAGAGAGAATAAAAGGAATTTTAAAAATTCAACTACATAATTTGTTCTCTCTTTGGATCCATAATCCATTCTCAAGTTATCCAAAAATCGGTATTTTTGACCCCGTCACGCATCTTCCTACCAGTTTGTGACATGCGACCTAAAGTACAAAACCCTTTATTTTTCAACACCAGAAATCCCCTTAAAATGGGCTTCAAACCTTCGCATACATCACTGACCCACGACTAACTGGTCACACTCTCAAACTTCTCTCATTCTTCAATGAACTATAAATGGAAACCAGGGAAGCAATGTCAGAATTCATAGGTCACTATGAGTATATAGGCCCTTGAGTGAGGTTTACAGTGATTGAGATTCCATATTAAATGTTTACCTTGTCAGATTATATACCCAACAGTTGGATCTGCAAAATTTGAGTAGACGCACCAAAAACACAGACTAAACTGAAGGAGAACTAGTCGTGCCAGTTAAAAGTGATACAAAGAACTAATTTTGTTGCTGCAAAATTGGCCATATCAGATTGCAAATTCCTGCAGTTTAGTGAAGTACAGTAGATCGTCAGACAGGCTTCAATACGTGGTTGACCATGTGCTAAATGATAACCCACGAGAGCGAAGCCATGGCAGTCATGCAAATATGCATTTTCATGGACTAGATTCCATTGTACATGTAATATATCCAAGATGGCAGTCATCGACTGTGCATTTGGAGACTGACTGACACGACCAAATCTGCTTAACCTCAGAATGCTGCGTCAAAAACCGATTCTGGGTATAACTTATTACACCAGAGTGTAACTTATTACACCAGACAGGGCCTACTTCTTCAATAAACTTCGATTTGAATACAAATGCATGGTTTCCTATCGTTTCAAGGATTTAGAATAATTCTCCTTCATTTTCACTCATCAATTTCCTCTCAGTGCCAACTGCTGATGCCATCCTGTACAGTGTACAGGTACATGAATGTAAAACCCCATCAATGTACATGATCAGTGCAGACAAGATATTCCCAACTCAAGAAACAGCATATCACATGACTAAAGCAGATTTACATGTAAAATGCACTCGTATATTGCAGATGTGTCTCGTCCATCTGAAACTGGCACACCGTCATAAAACACAAAGATGTAGACAACTAAACAGCGTGACGAAAAATTTGGTCACTGCCAAACACTGTCACGACTGTCAATTTGCTGACTGTTGTGTATAATACGTTGAACTTGCTACAGGTTTCCACACAAAACAAGTTTTTCGCAAAGCCCCCGAAATGCAAAGAAGGCACCGAACAAAAGGACAGATGTTTGCATTGACGTTTCGGGGGCTTTGCGAAAACTCGCTCTTGCCAGGCGCACACAGACGAATAGTGCACAGCAGTATTTGGCACAGTGTTATTTGTGTCATAGTTCATTTAAATAATACCATGCTGAGCGTAACTTACTTCTGTGTGCGCAAAGCTTTATCAGTGTGTTGTTCAAGCCGAACTGTACTCATATTCCTTATTATGGAACCGTGGCATGAACTCTTCTAAAACCACCCCAAGAGGATAATATTAATCATTAGTGCAGACGTAATGTAACAGCATTCGTTGAGCTAACTCGTCTCGGTCACCTTCCAACTTCTGAACAAAAATCTATCGGGATTCAATATACCGTAAGGACCTTAATGTAGTCACTAAGAATACTGAGGAACATCACAACACCAATGTTGAGCTATGATGGAAATTTATAAAACAAACCTACTTCGCAACATACAAAACTACCGCTCATTCTCAAGACTGGGTAAACCCAGTACACACACTGGATGTTCTCCACACAATTCATGAAATTTACGGACACCCAACTGTTCAAATCCGATGTACCAGAATGACCCTGTCATGAATCGATGTATGACTGCTGATGAATTTCAAAGTGAAAGATTATGGGATGAAATAATGCGACTGTGTGAACCCTTTTAAAAATGCAAGACTGTGGTATTGAGAACATTCACAGAACGGAATTGTGTGGAGAACATTTATTGTTAAAAAAATGATTATTCAGCTGGTATCCCATGTATTTTCAGTCCCGATAAAGTCTGTCATTTGTTCAGCCAGCTTTCTTCCACAATAGCCATCACTTTCTTTTCATATTCCCGGCGGTTTTCTTGATAAAGTTGCGCTGCTTGGCTATTAGCAGGGCTGTTGGGGTTAGGTTCATCGAGAAGCGACTGAAATTAAACAAGTAGATTCCGATTTTTAGACTGTGAAACTAGACGTCTGGATGTGAAAATTAAAATGGTCAATGGACCATGTGCACTCCTGGTGTGCACGCCACGTGTTGAAAATGTTGAAGCTGAGCTTCGGTCAACTTGGATTTTTCGACGTCTGATGTCCAAGTTACCGAACAGTGTAAACCAACGCTGCGCACAACCTAAGACATTTTAACTCTACAAAGGAACAAAATAATTTTGCCAGTTTGCTGAAATCATAAACTCAGTCAAACTGCTACACTACACGTAGCAAGACTCCTATATTTCTGATTCTGAAGAAAAAATATTTGTCTAAAGACAAAAATACCGCACTTCTTTTGATGGATCAGTGACCAACTGGTGCTTTTTTTTGCTGAAAGAGAAATCTCACTGAACAGACTTGTTCGGTGTTGAATACATGGGATATCATGGAAGTACGAAAAAGCAAAGAAAGCTCATCAGGATGACTGATGATTCCCATATCATTATGAATACATCTGCAGGCCTATCAATTACATGGTGGCTAGGCCATAGAAAGCCTAGCAAATTTAACATCATCGTCATCATACTAAAATTTGAGACAAGTTTGTTTGTGTGTTTGTTCACAATTTTCTCCAAGACTAATAATGAACAGATTGCCCCAAAACTTGGTATGCACATGTGTCCTTACAAAGCCGGAATTTTGATATGATTTATAGTTTTCGAAACATTAGGGTTTTAACAAAAATGAGGCTGTTCATGTCGTGTGACGTCGCCCAGATTTCGCCACATCATGCGTGACGTCTGCAACATCATGTGACGAAATGTCATCCCTCAAGCACTCCTATCGCGTCTCGCATGACATGTGTCATACCTTCTGTTTCCCCCACTGAACGGGTATTGCCTAGTGCGCCCAAATGAGGAAAGGTCAAAAGTGTGCCCAAATTAGGTTCAGCTGCTCAAAATCAACCTTGTTCCACCTTCCTTAACACACTCGCTTACCGGTACATGAACAGAAGTATCCAGGACAACATTAATTAGTACATGTACAAGGAACTTGACTTGGCTCCAGCAGACTTTTAGATTATAAATTTGGGTAGAAATAGTGCTCAAAGCTAAGGCATTCTCCTAATCTCGAAATCCCACCGGCACGCGGACACATCATAGGTGTACCCATATTAATACAGGGTCAAGCCAGTTCTATGTAATTGAGAGGCCTGATTCGAGAAATCTTACATGTACATGTAAGTATACAAGCAATTTATGTTCACATGAAGAACTGGGAATAAGACAATGTCTTTCAGCTAACATGGCTGAAGAGTTTTTAGCACAGACTTTTTATTGAAAATGCACTGCCCCTGCATTTTACGTACACCAAAAACATGTAAAGCAGAGTGCCACGCCACGCCCCTTTTCTTCTCTGCCTCCTGAAATTTCCGGCCGATGTACATACAATGTATGTCGACACAAGTCCTGTGCTTGCATTAAGAAGAGGATTGAGATTCACGTGGCACTTGATGTTATTCACACCTCGACTCGGCGGGGGTAAGACTTCCTTTTAGGGGAGACAATATTACAGTACAATCTTTTTAATAGAGGGAAAAGTTACAAGATGTCTTCTCCAACTACCTCAAATAATGCTATGGCACTGACATAAATGTATAAATGGCACAAGGTAGTTTTCGACCATGAAGATTTACAAGGGTCGTTATGGCAATTTTAATTTACAGAAGTTCAATGAACACAGTCATGCATGTATGTACTTATTCCACAACGTTTACTAAGAATAGAAAATGGCTTGATGTACAATTGCCGTGTGATCTGATTCTTGGTGAAGTTTGCGAGATTCCAAAAAAGACCATCAGGCATTGAGTATACATTACAAACATATAGGCCTACTCTAAAATTTTTGCCTGGGCTTCCACAGTTTTACAGTATCTTAGAATGCCAATCTGTGTGATTATATACAGTTTCGTAACACTCTATCTAAGTTCACATATGCGGTATCATGAAGAGAACAGGTCGTAAGAAATCTTGAAACAATCTTGAGAGAGAGAGGCAGACCCCAGGTGCGGATCCAGAGTGGGGCGCACCGGGCATGCGCCCCTTTGGCAAACAAATCTGTAAAATCGACCGTGAAATTCTGGAATTGGGCACAAATTTCAATGTTGCTAGCACAGGATGCCCCCTCTTTTCCCAAATCCTGGATCCGCCCTCCGACGCGGCCTATGTGCACCATGTACTGTTCTAGGTTCTTCATCTAACTCATCTCTACACTGGAGTCACAAAGCAAATATCAATCCTGCAATTCCCAAGCAAGGAATAGACCGTGGGAGTCTACCTCTCTCGGGACACCTTGCAGTATCATGCACTGGGCATCATTCCAATTCAGTGAGACACAAGACCCGGACTTCTTTTTCAGAGTTTCAGATTCAGCACACAAAACCCACACAAACCCTGTTTACTCAAATGATACAGTACGATTAAGCGTCGTTGTGATACAATGTCCTAGGTATTTAAAACAGTCCTTGCCAGACTGGCATCACTTATCCTCCTCCTCCATGTCCTCATCGCCATCTTCGTCATCATCATCCAACCAGCTCGCCATGACAATACCCTTCACTTTTTTCTCATATTCACGTTTATTTTCTTTGAATAATCTAGCCGCCTCGCTGTTGGCTGGGCTATTTGGATTTGGATCGCTTAGAAGAGACTGGAATGTGAAGAATGGCGGATTACAGGCACTCGAAGTCCTGTCATTGAAAACTTACACGTACATGAACAACCCTAGACATTCGAGTCAATTTTCAAATGTCCGACTTGTGCTCTTAGGGATAGTGTTCCCCACTCACCAAATCACCACTAGATAAATTGAAAACGCAGGAGTCAAATGTTATTTGGCTACATTTCAAAACATAGCTAGTAAAAGTTGANTTACAATGGATGACTCACTTTCAAACTTTCCTTGCACTTAGTCTTTCCAAAGTCAAATATGTAGTACATCTTACATGTAGGATTCACCAGCATATTGGCAAATGTTGGAAGAAAAGTAATATGCTACACTGAGTACTCTACCCTGGCATGGTGTGGTAGGGAAGTGATCACACCATAGACATCTGGTGCGTATTTGGCACGACATTGCTGTTGGAAGCACTGACCTTGCTGTAAAAAGTTCATGGCCGAAACCGAAAACAAAAAAGTGCAATAACTCCTGAACTAATGGTCGGATCGTCTCCAAATTTTTATCATAGGTACATATAATTTTAGGGTACATTACAATCTAATGGGGTTAATTTGATTTGACCTACTTTTCAAGGTCACAGAGGTCAACGTTTAAAATTTTTCAATGGTACATTTCGTGGCTATTTGACTAGTCTTAACTTGGTGTGATCATGTATCTAGGCCTAGGTCCCCCTCTCACCTCTACTTGTTCAGCACATTTCGGTCCGATTCTAAATTTCTACCACAAACAGGGCAACTTCATCAAAATTGGAATTCAAAATATGGCTGCCAGTCGTCCATCTTAAAAAATGTACTGTACTTGGCTCGTATCTCATGAACAATACCACCAGAAAGAATGTTCTAACCTGGTATGATGTTTCTCTCTAACATTTCGACTTGACACATTTTTATTTTTTTTCCGGTACATTCACCCAGGTGAGCACAAGGTCCATGGACCATTTCATTTATTTTGAACGTGACTTCTTGTCAGAAACAAATTGAAAGAACAGAACTTACCATGAAAATCACCCAATTTGCTCGTGATTGCTGGTATTTTTATTGAAGGCAATATCGAACAAGAACGGAACAAACTGATGAACACCAATAATTCCGGGTCGGTTGATACCAGCGAGACAAAACAAATCAAACAACCACTCTTGTTCAAAACCAACTCATTTAATGGTAACAACGAAGTCAAGAACATCTCCATAAAGCTGTTTGCTCTAGACCACAAGTCATAACTCACCTGTATAGACGTTAATACTGCAGATACATCATATGTAGGACTCCAACGATTCTGAAGTATATCCAGACATATGCCGCCATCTGCATATACTGAAAGATGAGGAATATACAAGTTATAAAAAGAAGAATTCCTCAGAGCAAGGGCCAAGGCATATGTAGGACAATACCATACCAAAAACACAGATTACAGAGTTTCTGAGAGGTGCTTGAATAAACCCACACTGTCACAGATGACTAACCAGCAGTGAGTGGGATGTGACAGTCTGTTTGATACATTTTTAACATACATACTTACCATTAGGATGATACATTTTCGATACAAACTTAACTATTGGAGGTTTATTTGGATATTCTTCCGTGAATTCAAACAATAATCTAAATGTTCCATCTTCAAAAGGTGTATCTTTCGGTCTGGAATAAAAAAATCTGGACTGTTCAAAATATTCCAACATCAATGTGCAGTACATGTGTATTACATTTATTCTCACATGTACATTTAGTCCCACAACCATGAATCGAAGTCGATTTACTTTTAAAATCAATACAACAGTTGCTTTTTTCCATATGTAACTCTGGTATACAGTATCTGGGGGGGGGGAACAAGGAGGTGGGTGGAGGGGGCACTCATCTGACACTGCTGATCAATGTCAAACTGATTATCAACAACCAGATGTATATAATAAATGTGAAGTTTCTTACAATACATTTAATCAAAGAACTTATTGAGAGCAAAACATTTCAAATCTAGGCCACGTACATGTATTAGTAACAACATTCAAAATCATTTACGATGATGTCATAAAGAAGACACTAATGACCAAATCATTGTCGCCATCATGGCATACATGGCCACTGAGGTCATTATCAATGCCTCATCATACATTCGCAACCGTGATTAGTCAATGACATGTAAAAACCAACCATATAAAGCAACTCTTTGGATATTGTTCAACTGACTGAAATCAAAGGAATCAATGTAAAATAAATCATGACTTTTTTCGTCCTAAGATTAAGAAATGGATTTCTTATGCGGCCAATTCACCTATGCCATGGCAGGACATCATATCAGTGACAGTTGTTTCAGAAATACACAGCTCTCAGGCTAAAGCGGCTCCATCTACAATTGATGAACTTACCCAAATATAACAGCATTCCACACCATAATATTACTTTCAGTTGGAGCACCACTGACACCAGAAGGTGGATCTTCTTGAAGCCTACAATAAATTATGCAGAGCCTAATAATATCTTATCCTACACGATTATGGACGAGACATTGAAGTCATCTATAATAATAATACCCAGAGCAGAAAAAAATGGTGACTTCTGAAATTTGACATGAATGATTGAATTGAAGAACGAGCTTCTGATCTGATTGCAGAGAGAAGTCTAGGCCTACCTGTGCTGTATACTGTAGGCCTACGTGTAGGGCCTAGTTAAAATTAAGAAAAAAGACGATCAAGCGCCTGTTCCCGGGGGAGGGGGGAAATGCACGATTTCCGAAAAGAGGGGCGCACTGTGCTAGATAGAAACACTGCAGTGAATTTCAATAATGATTTGCTGCAAATTTCAGAATTTCATGGTCAATTTTCGGGCCTACATGTGTACAGATTTGTTGGTCGAAAGGGAGGGGGCATGCACCATGCCAGGTGCGCCCCCGGATCCGCGCCTGGTTGTTCCTTACATCAGGCCTAGGCCTATATTTCAGTTCGGGAAAAGTCCTTTTTCGGAAACGGGCTTCCTACATGTCCAAATTCGGAAGCCATGATGGCTTCTGAAATCGGAAGCCTTGCCAAGTTCAACAAAATCAGGATATGAAATTCGAACATCGGGAAGTATCTAGGTGGAAGCACTAGTTATCCAGATTTTGACTAGTGCGTTAGGCGATCGTAGGTTGCGTTTGTGAGTAAAAGTGGGATTTGTAGGGCACCTCCTGTGTTGTTATTTGTTTGTCCCTCCTTAATTTTCTCCCGCAGCAGATGTTGTTGGATTGAAATCAGGATTTGTGGAATAGGCCTACTGCTGGAATAGCATGGTTTCCGATAAAAGAAACTCGAAGTCCCAGGTGTTGTTGGACCAGCGCTTCCGAAATCGGAAACGTTTCTTAGGCCTACATGTAGGCCTAGGCCTACTTCGGAATCTGTAAAGCAGGCCTACCCGGCTGTTGTCAAAGTCAAAGATGACCGATTCCGGAACGGCTTCAGAATTTGGACTTGGAGTCTGATCAATTAGGAAGCCCAGGGACAGGGCTTCCGAAATCGGAAACGTTTCCGATAAAGGACTTTTCCCGAACGGCCGAACTGACTTCATCATATCATTACCGGCGTCGTAACCCTCTTGGGTTTTTGCCGGAGGTATGGAGTCCACGACAGGCTACTGTCCACCTGTGTGGGGTCTTTTACTTGCCCTGGCATAGACACTCAGGTACAAGGGACCACGGCTTTTAGTCCCATCCAACGGACCCTCAATTTGTTTCACAATTTTGTTTCACAATTATATGCCTTCGCCCGGAGTCGAACTCGCGCCGACCCATTGCACAGTTTGGTAGTCAAGCGCGCTACCACTCGACCACGTCCACCGGGCTTAGACTTGACTTGAGCCCTCACTTCACTACAAACACTGTCAACAGCGTTCAACCCGCAACAACAGACACAATCACAGACTACAGAGCCATCAATATATACAGCATCCTAGCAATGCATTCCAAGAACATGACTGAACTTAGGCCTACCAACCAGCATACATCATAAGCAGCGCAGACATTTTAATTTTGGATCGGCACGCAGGCCTACCTAGGCTACATCTTACGTACATTTTTATGTACATTGCGATGTACGCACGCACTATTGATCGATTTTCCAACCAGATTTCCTGGTCCTTACCTTTTAAAATCTCTCATTAAACGTCTTCTGGCTGGTGTTGACATACTGATCTACCAATTAGCTACTGAAATAGCTTTTTATTTTATGTTTTAAGGCAACAATTGCGGATTTATCAACGATTTAGTTGATGATGTATAGAAAATTCGGTGCGTAAGTTTGTTGTTCTCCGTGACGTTCTCATCCGGGTATTGTGAAATAAGACGAAGTCATGTGACTCTTTACGTCCACAAGGGGAGCTATTTTTAGATGAGCACGTGGATTTCTGTCAACAATGTAAACAATTTCTGCAGCATCAAGACAAAACCCAGGGACGTAGCTAGCTTTTATGGCCTAGGGGGCAACATTGGTTGAGTCTGGAGGGCGAAGTCACAGGGGAATGTGGGGGTCCTCCCCCAGACAAAAATTGTAATTAAAAATCTACATTCTCTCAGCCCTGCATTTCTTCCCAAGTGCATCTGACCATAGGCCCATATAGGGCACAGTTTGTGGGGGTTTTCACATAAAATCGGGGTTCAGAAACCGGACCTGCATGACGTGTAGTAGGCTACTTTTACTGTGTATAGGCTAGTACATGAGTAGGGGCCTAGTGTGTCCCAGGTTTCTGAGTCACTGAAACCCTGATTTTACGTGACCCCCCCCCCAAACTGAGCCTCATGGGCCTTTGATCTGACACCACTTAACCGTTTTGGTGACCGAACAATATGGAGTGTAGGCCAATCATGTGGTGTTTCGTGGTGTTAACCCCTCCCACCCAAGGCGAAGGGGCTAATAAGATCTCAGTCATGGCGGATCCAGGAGTTGCCGAACGGCCGGAGGGGGGGCGTGGAATGGGCAAACAAACCCCATTCCCTGAGCGCCGAAGGCGCGAAGCCCCGAAAATTTTGGGATAAAAGTGCCGGAACGCGATTTCCTGGCACCTGGGCAAGCCAAATTGAACTTTCTTTTTACTGAAAATCAGGGTCTGAATGCTTTCGAAAATTTTTGCTGCTCGGCGGCTGAACGGGGGGGAGGGGGGCAATTCAACAAGGATTGTAGGCCAATCATGTGGTGTTAACCCCTTCTAACCCAAGACCATTGGGTCTAATAAGATATCTGATCTTGATTCAACAAGGATTGTAGCCCAATCATGTGGTGTAACCCCTTCCCACCCAAGACCAAGGGTCTAATAAGGCAACCTTGATTCAACATGGATTTAGGCCAATCATGTGGTGTTAACCCCTTTCCACCCAAGGTTAAGGGGTCTAATAAGATGTCATCTCATTGCACCATGGATTGTAGGTCTAGGGCCTATGTGTCATGTGATAATATTAACCACTTCGCACCCAATAAAGGGGTCCAGCTAATAAGGTACCGTATCTACCTAAATTCACAAAGGAGATGCAATATCAACCCCTTCCCACCCATTGGGTCTGATAAGGCGTCGATCTCGATTCATCAAGGGATTGTTGGCCTATGATGTGTTAACCCCCTTCCCACCCAATGGTCTGATAAAATATCATCTCAATTTACCAAGGATTATAGGCTTACATGTGACAAACAAAATCTCAACCTTTGATATATCAAATTTAAAGACCGCCCCTGCCTGTAAGTGGTGGTAAAAAAGGGCTATGTACTGGCACCGATACAAGAGACGTTGATTGAAATGAAGGGAAAAAGAAGTGTGATTTTAGAACTAGAGGTATCAGAGAAGCCGTAGCAAGTTGCTCTCGGACTAAGAAGGGGTTATATCACATACACTTTTGTTTCTTGAATTACTTGGCTCCGAGGCCTGGTAGAGTAGGCTACTAGTAGCCTAACTTCCTTCCCTACGTTTATGGCCCTTGGCAAGATACTGGCATCAACAAATTTATTCTCCAGGGTCAGCATCATAATGATATTGATACATGTATATCAAATTTTATATTTTGACGTACCGGGAAATCTGGCACAGTTGGCGACTTGAAACTGGTATATCAAACATCATAACTCATCCATGATGTTGATGCAACCGAAATTTTCATTTTTCACCTTCTCAGTCACATGATATATACCGTATATTTGCTGATGACGAGATTTGACATGCAAATTTGAGTTAGTCAGAACCTGGTGATGGTGGAAGCCTAAAACCTTCACCTACACCTAGGTTATCAAGGATGACCTTTCAGATTACGCAATACCAAGGTCAAACAGTTCTAAATGCAAATCTGCTCAGAATTTCAGGAGAAAACTAATTAGAAGCCTGCATTAACCATCTCCTATAGGTTTAATCAAGGATCCCTGTTCCAGTTACGCAATACTTCTCAAGTTCAGAGGTCAAGGTCACAGTTAACCAAGTAGACTTCTCATAACTTCAACTGGAAATTGGCCAGTGGTAGATTGGCCACTGTCTTCAGGATTGGAAACCATTGACATCGCTCCGATGTCCATTTCTTTTCCGAACAAATTTGGTGGTACCGGGTAGATCCTTATGGAACCAAAAAAACGTTTGTCTCAAGGTCAGAATTGATGGTTTATAGTATTAATGCAAATTCTGACCTCACCTCACCCACTGTTTAGGCCTATATACGTTATACATCAGTTTTTACGACAAAGAGCCAAATGCAACCAGGCTCAGGACGCATACTTGATGATGACGATGAATGCTTCTGGCTGCTTTGCATATTCGAGTGATATTCTGTCCAGGGACAGAGGATCCACCGGGGTCGATCCATGAATGTTTGCAGGGGGTCTCATTGAGGATACGGTATGGCCATAGGCAGTTTTGAATGGAGGGGGTCTTTGGTTGGNCGATGAATGCTTATGTTGTGGCTGCTTTGCATATTCGAGTGATATTCTGTCCAGGGACAGAGGATCCACCGGGGTCGATCCATGAATGTTTGCAGGGGGTCTCATTGAGGATACGGTATGGCCATAGGCAGTTTTGAATGGAGGGGGTCTTTGGTTGGCGAGAGTAGTGGGGGTCCAGACTCGCTGTACCTGCACCTGGATGCAGTGCACGATCTCAAAATGGAAGAAACTGACACAAGGAGTGAACGTAAACAAAGTTTAACTTTATTTCACAGCTTGCTTTGCAAATAAGTTTCAACACGTTATGATTATGTTACCAGTATTACATAACACATCGTGTGTCCAACAAATCAGTTTACAGTTTGTCTCAAAATGTGGAAGAACTACCGGTACCTACGCAAGTAGGCTATATCTTCGGAATAACTGAAGAAAATTATTTGAACTGTCTGTCTTTAAATCTTATGCAATGTCATGAATATTAGTGCTTCTTACTTAAATCTGCAATAACTGATGGAATGATACACAGGAAATCAGCAAAGCTAGATATTAGCACAAATAACATATTTTGTGGCAGATGATCAGTGCAGACTTGCCTGCCCTGGAATAATACTGTCCAGCTAGCATCGTCTTGCACCGATATATTATTCAATCACTATCATGCATATATCAGAACTGCACGACCTCATGATGTACTACGTACATGACCTCCAGAAATACATGACCTCTAGAAATATACGACCTCCAGAAATTCATGACCTCCAGAAGTTCATGACCTCGAGAAATACATGATCTCCAAAAGTACATGATCTCCAGAAATACAGGACCTCTAGAAATGCATGACTCCAGAAATGCATGACCTCCAAAAATAAACGACCTTCAGCATCAATTACCGGTATACGCCAAATTTCTTTATTCTGAACATAATATGAAAGAAATCTAAAAGTAGAAGTTCCCTTTCTCTGAGATCATCTGAATCGAGTACTGATTAAATTAGAACATGTATAGACAGTCAGCTTTCTTTCTACAGTACGATACATCTACAATGTACATGTAATTACTCTTCAATTTTATGACTAAGATCTACAAATCTTCAAGAAGAGATTCACACTCGTGCAATGCCACGTAGCCCTACAACTACTCAGTGAGAAAATATTAATAGAGATTCTAGATGGGAAAATTCAACCTTGTACGAAGTAAGTAATTCAAAACAGTGAAATGCGGTCAAATCCCGAGTGTCACAATGCGAGTCCTACATGTACATGTAAGTTTGTGGTTGTTCAAAATATCACCTAGACGACGCCAAATTTTCCTTCCTAATCCTATAACATCATATGAATATATGTAACACTGGAACTATGAATGTTTTCAGATCTATTTCTCTTAGCAAATTCTCCCTCCAACAAATCCACATAGTCACTCATATGACAGAATCATACAACCTGCGGGAAATGATGCGATACGTTTACTTGTCTTGCTGATGTTGGGCACTCAAAGAATCAACTCCTACCAAATGGGTGCAAACTGTTCCATCCAACATTTTTACATCGTATGGGTAAGGTCTCGATATCGCATCAGCTATGTTGCACAATTTACCTGTAGGCTATGCACGGTGCGATTTTTTTCAAGTGTTGGGAAATATTTATACTACTCTATCAGTTCAAGCCCACTTGGAAGGTGACTGCCTCTTACTTTTGAAAACTCAGATCATACTGGTATACAGTACCACAAATGCAGTTCGTGCACCAGTCACACCAGTATCATAAAATCAAAATGCCTACATGTGGATTATCATGATTACGGCAAATAAAACACAGATTTTTTGTGTAATGAAACAATTGAGGCAAAATGAGTTGCCAGATAATGTGTGAATATGATTACCCTGTCGTATACATCAGTGGAAAAGAATTGTACATGTACTTTTTTCTGAACCACTTTCAAACGTCCCCAGTTGCCCCGGGAGTTGCCCTCTTGTATACAGAGCCTCCTTGTTGCAGCTCCCAGTCTACGGAATGAGCTGCCAGTACCCAAGAGCATTCAATGCTGCAACTCTGCGCAAGTTTTCCAAGAGGTACCCCACAACGCACTTATTCAAATCTGAAGTACTAGTATATTTGTGAAGTGCTCTGAGTGGCAGATCCTGCCGAATTTTGAGCCAAAACAAATGCCCATGTTCTTTAGTAACTTAACATGAAAAATTACGGCAGTAGGCTACATATTATAACGTTAGTTTCTAATCACTCAACAGATGACAGCACATTACACTTTAGAACACATGTGATCTGTCAAAATTAATTACACCTCACAGCAAAAGTTCTGTTAATTTGGTGAAGTGTCATTCTTGGAAACACAGAATGACTAAATGATTGGGAAGAAATGTGGGTAAAAACGGAACATATACAGACAGTCAAGAATTACTTTTACGAACAAACTGCACACAAGTTGTTACTGTACTTGTACAACAGCGAGAGAAATGTCACCACACTCAGTATCAAAAAGAAAGAGTAGTTCCTTGACGCTAACGTGTAGCCATGCAATGATTCGATATAACCAAAGCAGAGTTCAGCCATCTGCTTAAAACCAAACGACAATTTTATCATGCAATTCCAATGCCTGCGAATTCGAGGCCCATTTCAATGCATGCGGCAAATACATAAGGTACAATATACAGATGCAAACTGATGTGGACGAGAAAGTCTGAGCCCACTAAGCCACAAAAAAGACATCACTGGCGGACAGTGAGTCCCTTAACCAATTTGCTGTACATGATGTAAGGTCAATGTCATAAATTCTGCAGCTACTGTACGGGTGACGTTAATCTAATGTAATGAACCTATGAAAAATCTTACGGATGTCAGGTAGGCACCGTATATCAAGGATAAAGCACATAGAACTTCCTCTGAGTTCGATTATAGAATTCTATGTAGAGATATCATCACCTTACACATGGGGCAGTGTAATGGCTAACACAGCAAAAGTGTTAAAACGATCATTCACAATCAAACTGACATCAGAAAGTAAGACTTCACACAACACAGCATTTTCAGTCCAGGCAGTCTCCTCAACAGCTCATCAAATACTACAATGCAATGGAATCGGTGATGAATGGAAAAAAGCTGACTCAGCAACTGCATGCCTCGCTGGAAATCCGTCACAAAATTGACATCTTAGGAACCATGAAAGTGGCTGACCATGGATTCGAACATCATACTGTCATAACCTTGCTGCATTGTAACCTCACTCTGGTGTTCCATGGTGCTGGTGTTCACGAGTGCGTCTCCTCCTCCTAACTGAACTGCGAGTCCGTTGCACATATTGCGCACCACAGGATCTGAAAATACACAGTAAACATGTTACTGCATTTGTTTGTGCAAGGCTATCAACGTCGAAAACGACACACGAAAATGATAATGGAGACCATTTTGATATCAAAAACTAAAGAATACGAAGTATGATTAGAGTGTTTTCAATGGCTGCAGAAAATAAGACAGAACATTGGCATTTATTCAAGGTGTATTGAGCAAGACAGACAGAACGAAGTCCTATATATATATACAGAACAGTCAACTGATGATAGGTGCCTTTCCACCTTTCCTCAATTAACACATGAGAAACATTCGTTTAACCCTTTCCAATCATATTCTGAACAATTTTTGGCCCTGATTAGAAAGACTTGAAAACTTTGCTGTTTTTTAACGTCCCAGCCAATATACTATGCGATGCATGGCAAGCAGTGCACTGAATTCACCTGCCGAAACCACGATGCACATGTGGTTTGTACATGATTTCAACTGGCCTGCCCAGTATTGATAAGCTTTGGGGTTACTAGTATGTGACTATGGTTTATCCATGTGCCTCCAAGTCCACCGGTGACCCGCATTTTGGCATGAGTTGACGGTCGTCGCTTGGTACAATGTGTTGCAAGGTGGGCAATGCTCCAACTCCCGGAGATGCTTCATAGTCTGTTTAACATGTTTAATCAGGGCCTCACTTTTTACTGCGTGAAGGGTTTCTACGCTGAAGCACCCCAAAGCAATCTACAGATGCTAATTATATACATGTACGCAACCTTCAAACAGGCGTACAGAAATAATGACAAGATTGTGTAATAGAGTGTCGAGAGAACATCTATAGATGACATTCTACCATGAAGAGATGACAGATTCCATGAATATTTTGGACCATTTTAGAAAGAAATACTGACTTCAGTTGGAGAAAGAGAATTTGTAAACCACCCAGACTGGCTCTCTCTCTCATCTTCAGTGTTCTCGTACACCACCACTTTAGCAGTAGCAGACGTTACGAACCCAATATCAGGTTGACCATAGTAGTGTACATGTATAACCCATTACATAATAATCAGATCTGATTTGGTTCTCTGGGCATGTTCGTCCTTCTGGTAGTAGTGTAGGGTTAGTCATGGGCCTGCCAAATGGTCATCCATCCTTGGGGTCGGTTCCATCACTGCCTGTCTTCTGCAGAGCGGCTGGTCCCCTTGGCCCATAGACACTATAGGCACGAAAGTGGAGGTCGAGGGTGGAAGAATGGATTTTCCATCTCGCAGCCTCATGAAATCTCAGTTTTTGTGTGCTGGAGACAAGAGAGGGAAAGAGAATCCTGCTTCGTAATCAAAAGAAGTTTAAGAACCTGTCTGTTCTTGACTACTGCGGGCTTGGAGTAAAGAAGCCGAAGGGGACCAGCCACTCCGCAGAAGATGTCCAGTGCTGGATCCGACCACAACGCTGGATTGCCACGTGGCCGACCAATAGAATCTTGGTGCACTTGGCCTGCTTTTGTCTGAGTTTACAAGCTGAACACAGGGACGAGAAGATAGCATCCTCCCACAGCAGGGGTTTTTACCTCGCTCCTCTTCAGTCCACTGTGTGCGATTGTATGAAGAGGAACGAGACCAAAGCCTTGCTGTGGGATGATGAGAAGATAGCCTAGTGTCCCATAAGTCCAGATACAAAATTAGTTGGGCATCGTAGCTCCTGTCAGAAAAGGCAGGGAGGTTCGAAACTAAACAGTCCTGAGTCCAAGTGTTGCTACGAAATTTCGAAGCTACCAAGTGAATGCTTACCAAGATTTAGATGTGCAGCATAATACGAGGCCATCCAAATCTGGCATCATGTGGTTCAGTAGTGCAAGCCGGCTGATTTGGAATAATACACTCGGTAGATTCCAGTTGCGAACGAGTCGAATTGAGTGGCCCGATAGATGCGCCGTGCCGAGTAGAATTGCTCGATTCTGCCAGGGGTAAATTGATTGATCCAGAACTAGGTTCAATAGTGTCCATGGTAGTGGTATGATCAAGGACTTCCAGTGGGTTTGTTGGCACTGAAGTGGGGTAGAGAGAGCCAGTCTCTATGTGGGTGTGGTTTGGTGAATAAGATTTTAGAAACAAGCGTTTCTCGACTACACTACAGTCGTCAGTCTTGTTTCCAGAGTAACAGAAGTCTGAAATAGAGGACTACAGTGAGCAATGTTCCATGGCTGACAGCTTTTTATGGACATTACAGGTACAAGACAGTTTGTAGGGAAAATTATAACAAAGAATTATTAAAGAAACGAAACTGTCGGTGACACGGGTTTCATGAATCCACGAAAAACTCAACAAAAAATGTCAAACATTTTCACCAACAAGTTGCTCAGGACTTGATTCAGGGTCATAAATACCACACTCTATTTCAAAATGATTCCCCAACCCCCATTTTTTGTACCAATACCATATTGCCAAGATTGGAATCTGTCATCAATTCATTGTACCAGTAAATAGAGTACCAGCCATTGTTGACCTTTCTGAAATCCCGTTGGATGTATCCTTAGAAATTTCAGCAAATTGCCAACAAAATTACAAGTAAAATATAGAAATCTTCTATTCTAAATCTAAATATTACTTGACTTATTCAGGGACGTCTTGGCCGATTTGCAGGGCATGATCAGGGTAAAGAAAACATTACAAATCTCAAGATAGTCAAGATTGTTCTAAAACACAATCAGTCCAAATGCCACCTGGTCAGGATTTCACATAGACGTTCTTGTCCAATAGGAAACCCACCTTTATACTTCTCATCTTTCTGATGTCTGAGGAAGTAAGCAAGCCCCTAAAATATTAGCTTCCGTCCCAGCCCAAGTATTACGTTGTGCACAAAGCTACACCCCTAATATAAATAAATAATGTATGGCTTTTTTAATGCCTTCAACTGTGAAACAGTCTCAAAGTACTTCAGATTATTCCATCAGTCTCTGTAGCAACTTTCTGGGGGAGTCAAGGAGCTCATAACAAACCCGCGACCTGGTATCAAACCAGCTATGTCTCTCGGTCAAGAGTCTGATGTTCTAAACACTGCACTCCCGAAATTCTAATTTTTGACATTTTGCTGAAATTTCTAGGCCCCCGAGCGATTTCTTTACTTTAAAATACGAAGCTGGCTCCAACTAACCATTTAAATGTAGTGTCCCATGAAAGCGAGGCACTTTCTAGGGGGTGAGGGTCGTGTGAGGGAGCTGTGGGCAATTTGAGATGAGCAGTTGGCCACTGCAACACTGTTGTTATTTTCTACACTGTGATTGAAAGCATTGTTGGAGGATTTTATGACAGGAATGCTACTCTCCTGGACTTGTTCTGAAAAAATAATTTTCTTCATGAGAAAGGATAATTAGTTCTACTAGAAATACAACGTGAGTTAACGCAATAAAACTGAAGTTCTAAAAAATCTCAGTTCGGGTAAAGGTTTACACAAGAGTGGCTTCATCATGCATTCTCTGAAATCCTGTCCAAGGCAAGGCTTGGCACTATACAAGAGTAGGCCTACGTGAAAAGCCCACCAATCAGCAACTTCTACATTTCCAGACTTATAGGTCTGAGGTGGTGTGCTCAGCATTCTCACTCAGATTTAGCTCGAGTCCCTTTAGGGACTGTCTGAAGTTTCAAAGAATGTCTAACACCATGACCAAAAACATCTAGGACGAGGGCTGGGATGGCCACATCCTCAGGCAATGGTTCTTCTAAGTGCTTGCTCCGTACATCCCCATAGTGTGCGATGACGAAGGGGCAAGTGCTACAACGATCACTTCAGCAGAATGCGAGGGTCAGTCCCAAGAGCAGTTGCTCCAAATGCACACCATCAAAATTCAAATGGACTTTGGGGTGCAACTTCTCTTAATTTCATGATTCAGTTGAAACTGGTACACAAAATAAGATTGCTAAGGATACATGTGGACATTTTGATATATTTGGACAAGAGATGGTACAATGTAGGCCAATGGCTTTGTTTGAGGTTCATTAACCTGTATAGGTTTTTGACACACAAATCATGTATTGCTGCCTATTTTCCATGTATTCTGATGCTTCTAGAGACATCACATCGAGCAAGTCAACCACGTCCTACATTCATTACTTTGAACAGGATGAGCAGAAATGCATGAAGAAAGCTATGAACACATGAACACCCACAACAGTAACACCTACGTAATGTGCTATTCGTGATAAAAGCCAAGTTATTCTATACTTCATGTTTGTACTTTTTAGATGCCAAAGGAATCGTGGTGTATCCATAAAGGTGATCCATGCGTTAAACAGAGAATACTCTGACACCCACAAACATCCAGCATTTCATAGGATGTCTTTTTGAGAAATCGAGAAAATCATTTTCAGGCAGAAGCTTTTGCTATACCAGCTGTGGCTGAAGTAAATTTTGACCCATGTAAATAGCTAGCTTTCAAGAAAAAAAATCTTCATGTCATATACGAACAACTTCTCGCTATTCTGTACCCACACTGAAGACTGAAGTTTAAGAATAAGACCATGGAACACAACCAAGCAAATTTGTATCTGGGCAGCACTAGTCTTTTCTGCACACCCATTGGCTGGTATTCATAAAAGATAG
Source organism: Notospermus geniculatus (assembly GCA_002633025.1). NCBI lineage: Eukaryota > Metazoa > Nemertea > Pilidiophora > Heteronemertea > Lineidae > Notospermus > Notospermus geniculatus. The sequence goes on from NMRB01000147.1 coordinate 357,350, forward strand.
CAAATGCTTTTACTTAAGATTTGCACAGTGAGGTCTAATGTAAATGTACTGCAAAACTTGAAGTAAAAGCATTTGCTACCTTTTATGAATATTATCCATTACGCTTCACTTGTACCGATACTGGACATGAGATACCTGTCCTGGTCTTCTGCCTTTTCCCATGGTATCTGTCGGCAGTTGTGAACAAGTGCTACATTGAGTGCTCAGCTTAATTCTTCCAAATTTCATCTTGATTTCAAAGTTTTTTTTGCATCTGCTGTAATAAGCAGGTAAGCACATGGACCACCTGAATGGACAGCGACACAGTTGCTACCCCTTGGCACAAACTGTGCATGATAGATGACTAAATTAAAAACAATGTTCAGGTCAATGTTGGGTTGATTCACCCGCCCCATCCACACCTACATTGAAATGCCAACAGAACAACGAGTTGGACACCATCTTTCCCCAAGTTGCTGCGCAAGAAATTTTCAAGGCTTTGCTGAGGCAGAAAGAAATGACTGAAAAAAGTTGCCAAAAAATTTATTTGGTGTTTGTTTTGGACTTTGGGAAAGACAATGGTTGAATTCGTGTCATGACTTTTCAAAAGAATGGGATTTTCATGTTTGACTACTTCAGGACACGAGCTGTTGATCTTTTGACACAACTTGAATGTTGTCAGGATGAGTTTTACCATTTCCATCAACATCACTGGTGTATTTACAGCCATCCGTAACACTCTACCAGACATTGCGCACCACTTTACAGTACATGTAAGCCCCAGTCACATATCCACTCCGGGGCCCGTACGGCGAGCAAAAACAGACATTTTGACCAATTTCTACGGTGCCCAGTTTGATCCAGTCCAATTTCCACTTATCCACTGAGGCGATTTCGGCATAATTCATCTGAGATCCGAGTTTCAGTCTCTAAAATCCACGGCAATCCGTTGGGTGGGGAAAATCGTACGGGGGCCCGGTGGATTTGTGACCTAGGCTTAACCAAACACTAATTCTTCATTCTTTCAAGTTTTTATCAGACGAGTTGTGGATTTTCATCATTGACATATTTTTGAAGCAGCTCATTCATTGCATCACTTGATCCTTTCAGTTTCAGACAAGTTGTGAATTCATCATTGACGTATTTTTTGAAGCAGCTCATTCAGTGCATCACTTGATCCTTTCAGATTCAGACAAGTTGTGCCTTTGTGGATTCATCATTGACATATTTTGGAAGCAGCTCATTCAGTGCATCACTTGATTCTTTCACTGTTTAGACGAGTTGTGGATTCATCATTGACATATTTTTGAAGCAGCTCTTTCAGTGCATCACTTGATCCTTTCACTGTTTAGACGAGTTGTGGATTCATCATTGACATATTTTTGAAGCAGCTCAATCACTTGATCCTTTTACTGTTTAGACGAGTTGCGGATTTTCATCATTGACATATTTTTGGAGCAGCTCATTCAGTGCATCACTCGATTCTTTCACTGTTTAGACGAGTTGCGGATTTTCATCATTGACATATTTTTGGAGCAGCTCATTCAGTGCATCACTCGATTCTTTCACTGTTTAGATGAGTTGTGGATTCATCATTGACATATTATTGAACAGCTCATTCAGTGCATCAGTTGTTCCTTTCAGTTTTTATCAGACGAGTTGTGGATTTTCATCATTGACACATTTTTGAAGCAGCTCATTCAGTGCATCACTCGATTCTACTGTTTAGATGAGTTGTGGATTCATCATTGACATATTATTGAACAGCTCATTCAGTGCATCACTTGATCCTTTCACTGTTTCGACAAGTTGTGGATTCATCATTGACATATTTTTGAAGCAGCTCATTCAGTGCATCACTTGATTCTTTCACTGTTTAGACGAACTGTGGATTCATCATTGATATATATTTTGAAGCAGCTTATTCAGTGCATCACTTGATCCTTTTACTGTTTAGACGAGTTGTGGATTTTCATCACTGACATATTTTTGGAGCAGCTCATTCAGTGCATCACTTGATCCTTTCGCTGTTTCAGACAAGTTGTGGATTCATATTGACATATTTTTTGAAGCAGCTCATTCAGTGCATCACTTAATTCTTTCAGTTTCAGACGAGTTGTGGATTCCTCATTGACACATTTTTGAAGCAGCTCATTCAGTGCAACACTTGATCCTTTCACTGTTTCAGACGAGTTGTGGATTCCTCATTGACATATTTTTTGAAGCAGCTCATTTACACTCTAAAAACTCAAGTGTTGAATTCAACACATCAAAGAGGCTTGAGAGTGACAACATTATAAAAGTGTTGTATCCAACATTTAAAGTGTTACATTCAACTCTTTAAGTGTTGGATCCAACACTTTCAAATGTTGGGCTTAAGAGTGATAACATTTGAGAGTGTTGGATCCAACACTTAAAGTGTTGGATCTAACACTTTAAATGTTGGATACAACACTTTATAATGTTGTCACTCTCAAGCCTCTTTGAAGTGTTGAATTCAACACTTGAGTTTTTAGAGTGTAGTGCATCAGGTTTTCCTTTCACGGTTTCAGATGAGTTTTGGATTCATCATTGACATATTTTTGAAGCAGCTCATTCAGTGCATCACTTGATTCTTTCAGTTTCAGACGAGTTGTGGATTCCTCATTGACACATTTTTGAAGCAGCTCATTCAGTGCAACACTTGATCCTTTCACTGTTTCAGACGAGTTGTGGATTCCTCATTGACATATTTTTGAAGCAGCTTATTCAGTGCATCAGTTGATCCTTTCACTGTTTCAGACGAGTTGTGGATTCATCATTGACTGTTCACGGTTTCAGATGAGTTGTGGATTCATCATTGACATATTTTTGAAGCAGCTCATTCAGTGCATCACTTGATTCTTTCAGTTTCAGACGAGTTGTGGATTCCTCATTGACATATTTTTGAAGCAGCTCATTCAGTGCATCAGTTGATCCTTTCACTTTCAGACAAGTTGTGGATTCATCATTGACATAGTTTTGAAGCAGCTCATTCACTGCATCACTTGATCATTTTAGACAAGTTGTGGATTCATAACTGACATATTTTTCATCTTATCACATCTTTATTGGTTGGGAATGATTCATTAGGAATATGGCCTGATCGTCTACATGTAGGCTACTAGTATCTTTAGGTCTCTACAGATCAAGGAGCATCTTGGGCAAAGGCAGCTAATAGTGGGTATAACTTTGACATCGGTTTTTGTCTTAGTGGCATCTTCATATTAGCAAGGATGTCATGAGGGAATGTCTGTTCTTCTATCATTCAGGTTTGACTGGGGAGCACCGATCTTGTTGTAAAGGCAGCTAACAAGATTTTTGTGGATTTGTCACTCACTTCATTTTGCTTGTTCACGAGCGAAATGTCTCATCTTCTATCTCCAGGTTTGATCAAAGGGCATCTATTGTTTATCATGACATAACTAACACAGCTAAGTGGAATTTTGTGGTAACGTCTACAGTCATGACAGTTTTTCTTGCGACATCTTTTCACTTACATGTTGGGAGTTTCATGGAGGAAGTCATCCCATGTCCTGGTCCTGGTCTGACAAAATTGTGACAGATGTCTTTCCAAGATAACTCAGAAGTCAGATGCCACCTTCAAAGGTTTCACATATTCATCCTAATCACATGAATGTTTCAACCACTTCAGGCAACTCCTATGCACTATTGGATTTCATGGATACAACATACATCGACATCATTTCCTTTTCTTGGATATCTTCTTTTGATGGGAATGCCTGATCTTCTGTCTTCAGTTTGACGTAATCAAACAAAACATCCTGTCCCTTAAAGCAGCAAATTCAAATTTTCTGATGAAGTGAAGTGGGTAGATTCATGAAGAGAGCCACCATATTGCTCATTTCCACAATACTGTACAGAAACTTCAGCTAGATCTTCACCCCACGTGGCGAGATGTGTTGCAAGTGACCTCAATTTTTCAATTTCAAGTTGTGCCAAAAGTCATCGGTGTCGTAAAGAAATCAGTTTATCCCATTCAGCCTATTCCCAATTTGTCCTCTGATAGCAACCTTACCGCTTACCCTACCCTAAACCCATTGGTAATTGCCATAGGTAGGAGGGTGGATTGGGAAAGGGCGAAATGGGAGGACACCGAGAAATCAGTTTGAAACTTCAACCACTTCCCCAGCAGCAAATAGTTGGAAACCTGAAATCTAAAGCCATGTCGACAACCATGGGGACGTGATTGAAAGATGCATTAGGCCCACAACAGTTGTTCTCCTTCATCTGTTGACATTACAGCCGCTGGAATATGAAGGCATTATCAACGTGAAATAATTTTGCGCCATCAGGCTCGTGGGCACAATGGCTGACAGTCTCACAAGTCTGGAAGTCAAAATGAGGAAGACCCAGATTTTTTCACAAGAGTGTGGATGAGGCCTGCCCTTGTGTAATCCCCAAAGTTAAGAACATTCCCAGCATGGACAAGTTGCTAGACAGGGCCCCTGTAGGCTAAATTGCGAGAGGACTGTTCCACCGCCCAGTGATGAAATATTTGGCATTAGTGCCAAGTAGAAGCTGTCTTTTGAATCACTTGGGTAGTTCCTCATGGGTTTAGCTTCTGCTTCTTTTGAATAGGTTACAAAGGAGATCTTCTTTGAAGCATTACAGAATTCGTCAAAAGAAGCACAGGTTCTAAGTCAATGAAGAACATAAATGAACCAAATGATACAACAAGACGGGTTGTCCAGAACTTGAAAAGTGAAGTACCCTGATACACCAAGTCAATATCGCTTCAATTTAGGTGGGAAAGGCCGCATGCACACATGAAAGTATTTGGTGCAAAACAGGTACGAACCAGTATGAAAGAAGCACTTGTCTGCAGCATCTCATGGCCTAGAGATGTCTATTTGGAGTCGAAAGGGATCAGCTTAGAAAACATATTTTTGGACCGTCTTGGTACTGTAAGTACCCTGGTTGCACAAGATAGTTTAATCCAAAAATACCTGAACAAGAAAGAATCTGGAAGTGCCACCAAATCAGAGTGTGCTTCACAAACCAGTTCGTACCTGCGGCTAATACCCCCCCCCCCCCAGAATAATGGGAAAGCAAGTGCCCTGCCGATCAGGTCACTACAGATGTAATACTTCCTCCAGTCACGACATTCAGACTTGTGACACCGTCTCGCCTCTTGCTTGCCCAGCGCTGTCAAACCTGTTAGAAGTGTTTTGCACAATATGTTTTCTATCATGCTTACCACCAACTACTGGCACACATCATATTCTTGTTGCTGCAGAGTCTTCCAAATGAACACCATCTTGCTATGCTGGCTCGTTTTACCCCCACAACGCATCAACACTTATCCAGTAATATCTATACCATTATGAGATTTTAATACTTGACATGCTTGACACTCTCCTTTTCAATTAATGCCTGCCTAATGGTACAAACTTCCTGATAATGATAAAGGTGTTCTAATTTCCTCAGACCTTTTCATTTTCAAAGACATTTTTCCTCGACTCCTTGTACACCAAGTTGAGTGAATCTTCAACAACACCACAAAGAGACCTTCACTTCAAGAGATCTAGCAAAGTTATTTTTTAGTTGACTACTGAGCCACAAGGTGAGCGAGTCTCTAACATTCAATGTCACAAGGGGACCTTACAAAGATGGACAAACTCGTTTTAAGTGGACTATCCCCCTCAACAAAGTGAAGTGAATTTTTAATAATGTAAAGAGGGCTAGTTTTTAGAGATGGCGTGAACTTGATCTTTAACTTGACTCTCTACCACAACAAGCTGAGTGGGTCGTTAACAATGCCACAAAGAGGCCTGCAAGAGATCACATACTTGTTTTAAGTCGACTGTCTACCCACAAGAAGGTCGGTGACATATGACAATGCCACAAAGAGACCTCCAGAGATGGACAAATCCGTTTTAAGTCAAGTGGGACTCTCCGCATGTGCATGAATATCACTGAATGCAACAGGGGTGTTTATGGAGCTGCGTTGAACCCCTTGTAGCTAACTATACGTATATGGCACGGCTTAACCCGCTGGCCATGGAGGATTTCCTTTAAATGGCCTAGTGGTTAGCGCGTTGGTCTCGGCGCTAGAAGTTTTAACTGTGCATACCAATGCATCATGCTATCATCACCCCTAATTTGTTATCCAATCCATTCACAACAAGAGGCGTCTGTTTTGGAAAGACTCTGCAGCAAGACGAACCTGAAATGAAATCTGATTAATCATCAAAGACATGATTTAAAGATGGGCACCAACCGGTTCCTACCTTCAAACAACAAATATGAAGCGTTTTTTCCTATTCCTTGTAAATTTTCTACATGGGCTATCTTCCGGATGTTTTAACGGTTCAATGGACATGGCCAAAACACTGGCAGAAGGACTTGTACTGAAATCTTGCGGGGTGCTTGACCCCGATGCACTTGCATCCAGTGCGTCATCATCATTTATGTCGTTTTTTCTCGAACTTGCACCCGGGATCAATCCAGAAAGGAAAGCCGGCGGGTTTGTACAGGCACTGCACTCTATGTCGCCTGCAATAACACAAATGAAGAGGATCCTCAGCATAACTGAGACGCAGGAAAAAAATACTGTAATTAGAAATGCAAATTGGTAACAAGATAAAGGAGGCAAAATATGGGGCACAGCATTTTAAAAGGGATTCCCTACGAAAGCAATAAGTGTTCGTTAATGATTTGGTCGAGTGTCATGTTTGCATTACGTGTACACTTGATATTGAATGAAGTGATTAGGGCTCTACGGATGGTGTCTATTTCTAGGCCTAACTGTTTCCATAATGAAGAAATACAAAGCATGTACTTTTGTAGCTTGTACTTTTGTACATTGTAAAAGGCTTGTTGAGGATTTGAAACCAATTCGACCTGCACTGCTATGGTAGTATGTTGCAGAAGACATCAGAGTTTAAGTTGGGCCTGCTAATGGCAAGCTGAAGTGCAATTTGGTCCTGTGCAGCTGATCATTGGAATGGGTAAGGAGGATAAGCAGTCGTTTTGGCAGTACGGAATTTGGTACTTGTGCAGAGAATGGCCATCTGATCCAGCTTTGTATACAAGAAGTCCTTGAGGTCAAAGACAACAGAACTGAGGGATGAGAGGATTGTAGGATTGTTGGGACAAGGGTTGTCAGAATGACAATCCAAGTGTCGCGCCATAGGCCATCTTCTCCAACTCGGTGTACTCCTTGATAACCTTCCACAATAGAAAAGTCTGTCTGTCAGTCTAGAGTCAGCAGGGAGAGGCTAGCTATGGGCGGCCGGAGCCATCAGAAACTGTGTGTCGAGATCAGTGAAAAACTTTTCAAGTCGGTCTCGTGCGGATTGTGATCGATTCTGAATGCAGCTTCTGACCATCGAGATGTGCCAAAGTGTGACCTTCAATTCAACAGTTCTGCCAAATGGAGTCCGAAACAACCTACCGGTATTCTGAATCGCGGTCTTTCCTGGCATTCAAAACGTGAACGTGGCACGTAGAAATTTCGATGAAAGATGAACCTGATACCACAGCAGTTAGAGGGAAGGAAGTGCAAGCAGTTGGTGATCTCCAAATTTCGTACCGTTGAGCAAGCATGCCTGAAGTGTTGTCCACCCCTACATGCCCAAGATGACCAGGAATTTCGACCAGGAATAAAGCTCGCACCATCATTCACCTTCGAAGAGAAAGGCAATATGGAGGTCAATAAATGTTGTCCAGCAAAATAGACCACAAAGATGGTGTTCCTTGTCATGCTTTCACTATTGGTCTGAGCTGTTGAAGCCATGGACGGTTGCAGCTGGTTTGTGAAGCATAATCTGTGGTCCTTCTTGAAAACTGGATAAACTTTTTGGATCCTTCAACCCGCAGGTCCACTCACTCTCTCGGCAGTTTTATAACAATCGTTTTCCTTTCCACCCGGATTCGCCTGCAACAATGTCGTTGCATTGAACTAAGTCCAATAGCGCATATTGGACTGGGCCGTCGAATCGAAACTCCGATAGCGAAGCCGGCGATAGTGGCCTTAACAACGCCTGCCTATCAACTGATAGTGTACCAGTGCTGGGTGAATGGCGGAATCCAAAGGCTGTTAGCGCGCCGGTAGTCCATGCCACTGGTAGGCTATTGGTAAGACCGTATCGCGGACGATAGGCTCGTTCCTTGGACCAAGGTTGGTCTATAAGTATCCCTCGCCACGAAATCTATTTTGATTCCTTTTTTGCAAGTTTTGAAACTATTACAGTTTGAGGGCACGGACTGCAGGGCAATGTACGGTCTAGTAGTGCTCTTAGTTCACCCATTCTGCCTAGTTTGTGCCAGTCTGCACCATGGACAAGTCAAAGCCTAAGCGAAATCGTGCTGTTGATTATTCGGAGGCTGAAAAATGTCTTATCGTGAGGCTCTTAAGCCTAGTTTATACTTCGACGCAAGACCATCGGCGTCCGACGCGCGATCAAATCTGGACGCCGACTTTGCGGAATTGATTGATAGTCCAACGTACTTTAGCGACGGCGACCCATTATGAAACAACTCCAGTAATAACAGCCTCGCGATCGGACGCCGACCAAATCGTACGACGGGGTCGGCGTCGAACGCAAGAACGCGCGTCGGTCGCCGGCGATGGTCGTGCGTCGAAGTATAAACTAGGCTTTAGCCGTCATAATGCGACGTTGACGGCCAATACTCTGCGGAAAATATAGGTTTGTGGAATCGATATTGGCTGAAAAAGTCTTCATCGGTATCTATTCCTTGTAGGGATTGCAGCGGTTTCTAAACGTACCCATTCTGTACCCACTCTCAACGACGCCCATCGCCACATCACCTTTAACACGCCACATACTGCTTGGAAGTGGTAAACGGACACCACTAACAGCGCGCTAAAGGAGGTCCTGACCGCCTATAGTGAAACAGCTTAAGCCTAGTTTATACTTCGACGCAAGACCATCGGTGTCGGACGCGCGATCAAATCTGGACGCCGACTTTGCGGAATTGATTCACAGTCCAGCGTACTGTAGCGACGGCGACCCATTATGAAATGGCTCAAGTAATTACAGCCTCGCGATCGGACGCCGACCAAATCGCACGACAGGGTCGGCGTTGAATGCAAGATCGTGCGTTGTTCGCCAGCGATGGTCGTGCGTCGAAGTATAAATTAGGCTTTACCGGCGCCTATCTGTGATGTCATTGATAGCCTAACAAAGTTTCAATTCGGTGTTCCTATCAACGCCGGTAGCTACCGGAGTTTCTATTCGCGGATAGTGCCTATTAGCATTTGGTCTATACATGTACCTCCGATAGGCATTGATAGCGGTGTCGGAGTTTCGATTCGGTCGGCCCTGGTCTCAAGGTTGGGAATGGAGCCAATTGGGTGAAGGTCTATTTATCATGTTTATGTCTTTCTCTTCTTCGCAGGGCAGGAGGAATCTGTCTTTTTCTGGTGCTTGTGTGTCTCGCCTCTACAGACTCAGGCTTAGGTCGGAATGGTTCGTCCAGCGGCTGAGGATCTGTCAAGGACTGGAGGCCAGTCAGTCTGGTCTTGGGATATCTGTGTGAGGAGTGGATGGTGTATCTTGTTCTGCAAGACCAATAGCAGTGGTTGCAAATCTTGAGGGAAGGCTGGCCAGTTTTTCCTTGATAGCCTTGATAGCCTAGGGGGACTCCATAGAGTGGGTATCGGTAGTCATTGTCTCAGATCTGGCCAGTTCAACAGAAGATGGAATTTGGGAGAGGAGGCTAGTCAGTACTACTAGTCTATCAAGTCCTGTTCCGTTCTGCTGGACTCTGCACAGGGTGTAATTCAGAGGGTGAGCACCATCGGATTTTGAAGCTAATAGTAATGTAACCGGTTCATTTAAAGGGGAACTGACCACTTTGCCAGCCAAACTGGGCTACCTACACCTCAAAATATCTTACGATATCACTTCAGGACTCACAACAGTTTGATTTGAAAATCTCCACCCATTTCCGAAATAAACATCAAAATGTAATTTTCGAATTCAAATTTCCCGCTCAATTAGTGATGTCATCCAGAGAACCATTACAATATAGTGACCATTGCAAAATGTGCTATATCTGTATCTAAGACAGCTGGAAAGAATACAAGCCTGGTGGCGTTAAGGTTCACGTAGTGAAATTATCGAAAAAAATATCGCAATTGAGGGACATGGGGCACCATTTTAGAAATTCTGAACTTTCCAATACCCGACATGGTCCTAAGGATAGTTCATTGCTTTGCTACCAGGGAAGTTATGGAATGGCACTACGCGTAGAATCCAGACAGTGCTCATCCAGGAGGCGATTACCTGCACTCGACGACCGGTGTAGCCTGCTTTGTTCACCCACGTGCTGATGATCGACTCATTATTCACAGGGGAGGCAGGCAAGGCGGGTTGATTTCTAATTATTAGGCGTTTCATAAGAGTTATCTACATTAAAATAATTCATACCATATCTCAAAAATCGGCTAGTTTATTGTAACCTTTCTCCCACAAAATGTATCATTTTACGCATTTTACGTTTGCGATGTTGACTTATATCTAACAATCCTGAAACCCCTACGCCTTCCAATAATAGGCTCGTCCTGCCTGTGTTATTCTGCCATGTATTGGATATCGCGAATGCACTGGGCATTAAACGCAATTTTTAGGTCAACTAATGAATATTATGGCCCCAGAAGAAATCCGAAGCAGCAAATGGATATCTACTTATAACTTATTAAGGTTATTCACTAAAAGTTCATCTCTATCGAAGGTTATCCGATTTTATTGGCTTTCAATCTTCAGCCTTACAGTGAACGTTTCCTGCGTGAGTGCGAAGCCCTGGTTATGATAATGTGAATAACCGCGGTATCGAAGAGTGAATCGGGCAAAACCGGTATGAAAATAATGGTCACTACGTGAACCAATATTTCTAATGTCAACCGTGTTGCCGTGATTGAAAATCAATTAGTTACCCTGTGGGGATCTTTACACAGGAAATTCAGGTGAAAATTCAGAAATAATTGAAAATACCATATTTAGAGATTTCGATATCTTAGTCAATCTCGACAGTTTGTTGAATAATAATACCCTTCCTGAGACAGTTATGCAGCTATCAAGTTTAGCCCGGACCACCCCCCCTCAGGCATCGTCGTTCACTCGACGCCAAAATTCGTCGAGTCCCCAGTATTAAGATTTTATCTTTTGGTCGAATCCCCAACTAGCAATATTTTTGCGGCAGTCGTATTTGCGCCGAGTACCTCCACACACGAATACTTGCGCGCGCGAGTGCCCGACCAAACAGGAACAATGACTTTGTCGAATCGCCGTCGATAGACTGACGATCGATAACTTCCGGCGGCAGGAGATGAACACGTGATCACTCCACAACAAAAATGGCGGACGGAGGATCACATTCGGAACTTCTGAAGGCATCTGCTCGGCAATTTCCGTGACAACTCGCGCTGCCCAGTGGACAGATGAGCAGTTCGCCTCAGGTCGTTCCGAATGGGAGGTTCAGTGAGAAGGTATGGAGTGCGATGAGAGTAAAAAAGTCTGCGTAGGCCTCCACTTATTNCGGGAAGTGATCATCTGGGCGAATTCTGAGTTGGGTAGTTGGGTGTAAAGGTGATGCACCACACCTAACCTAAGATAAAATCGGGTATGTGTAAATTAGCAGTTCAGTCAGGTCAGTTTGCCCTAGACATAATTTGGATCTTATCCTCATCAAAGATTGCTGTATCATTTTGCGGCAATGAAAATGATTTTTTTACACTGCCACCTACATGTAGTCCTAACAGGAAACAGTGTTAATTGCTAGCTAACAAAGAATGTTGACAACCTTCTAAATACACATGTAAGCAACACTCAAATTATCAATAGGCCTGTTTCAAGTTCTTTGGACACATAGAACACGAAATTGACCTGGGGGACTTGAATTCGGATCAGCTTGAACTTTCGACTTCTAATGTAACAAGTAATCCAGGCTTATCTTTTCATGGGCATTTGCAACAAAAATCCTACAATATATACATGTATTATAATGATATTGATAACGGATTGAATCAATTTGAATGATTGGCTAGTTCTTGGCCTACTGTTTTAATGTTTGTCTCACTAAAACACTTTATTAAAATCGGTGACAAGAGTATGTTGCTACTGGTATTATTAGATATCTTTTTAAAAAGACTGTACATCAAACACTCACTGTACTTCAAGTTCGACAGGGGAATTTTTACGAGATAGTTTTTTTTATCAGCTCATCACCATAGCCATTGCATTGAGCACATAACCTGTAGTACAAACTATGTCTGAAAAAGCGTCGCCACTGTTAAACCCCATTTTATTTCAAGCTTCATTTTTCCACATCTGGAGCTTTCTACATCTTACAAAATTTCGGAAAAAAATACTGACAAGCTTTTGAAGATAACCAAGCTTTGCCATTGGAGGGAAACCGTGGCAAGTTCAAAATGATTTTTGTTTCAAATAAATCTCTCCAATTATCACCATGTGTATCTAGTTGCCATTATATAAGGTGTCATTAAGCAGCAAGAATAAGAATATGATTTTAAACGTCCACAAAAGGTTTTCCCTGTACAGAACACCAGCAATTTTTTGTCTGCCCCACAACAAGCATTGCCATGGCAACAAGACCATTTCCATCCAGGATCAACAGCAACGAATACAAGTGTAATGGACTGAGCTAAAAATGTATACAATCAAATCTATACAAAAGTGATGACGAGCACACGAGTCACCCAAAATAGTGGTGGACTACGTCATGTATGCTACAGTTAATGACTTTGAAAATTCCAGAGAATTCTCTCAACACCTTGGTTAACATTTAAAGGCGTTTTGGTCAGGGAATGATTAACAAGATTTACAAGCCAAGAAATATAATGAACGTTTGAAATCTTGTGTGTCAACCACTTCAGCACCAATTCCCACTATTCTGGGAAAGCGTGCTGTGATGCACAATGTTGGGGCAACGACATGTCCCAGTTGATCGAGACTCGGCATGCTACGTAATGACACCAAAAAAGGCAGACACCGAACTTGTAAGTTAACACTGCAAAAGGAAACAAGACAACGCAGAAAAACAGACATTTTTATTCAATCAAGGGGAAAATAAGAATACTTCTATTTAAAGGGCCTCTAGAGGCAGCTCGCCATTAGGCTACTATCAGTACCGGTTCTTCAGCTAGGCGGCGCCACTTTAACGTTAATCACCATTACGAGGTATTGAACCTGGGTTTTCCCCGGGGTTTTCCCCAGCTATGCTGGGCTGCCTCTAGAGGCCCTTTAAACGAAAACTTCACCAGTGAAAATCTCCTGCTCTGCAGGAGAATGTATACAGATTTGAAAGTATACTTTCCAAATGATTACATGGGCTCATCAACTCATACGAACACTGAACCCCCACAAAATTTGGGGTCTACAGTTCATCGACTACTCAGCTTATACAGCTAGATGAATACTCCTGTGAAAAGTAACACCATCCTATCCGATCAGTCACAACCAATTTAGAAAATGCGTAGTTCGTCATGTATCATTTCGGTAGCACATGTCGAGCATCATCATGCATGCATCTCTGATGCCTCTGGGTGTTGCGGGAGAGGGGGATCGATAATATCAATCTTGACGGCTGCTTCTGATGGAAACTGCTGATGTCTGCCAATATCCCAGTGCATCAACGTTCAAAGCTCATATTCGCCAGCCTTCAAACAGCATCTTCCTGGGGTCGTTTGAGTTTTTGTCCCCGATTCCTACTAACACCTCATAATCCACTGTAAATGTCGTACGACTTGCATACATTGATCCTTGATGTTACATCAAACTGCCTCATTATCTCACAAATGCCAAACATCATCTGGTCTTGCTTGACGTCATCCCTGTCTGTTGTTAAGGACTTTACGTACCAGGGCTGTGGCTGAAGATCTTCACCAACTTGGCATCTTGAAACATCTGGGTCTAACATATCTAAACAAATGCTCCTCCCTTTCACTTGTCAGAATTTGTGGGGAGCATTACTGACTGTAAATGGCCCGATTTACTTACGATATCTACCTGGTCAATAAAGGGTGACTATAACTCATATTAAGACATCCACTCATGTCTCTCGACAGACTACATGGCATGACACCTTCATTCCCCACCACAACTTTTTTTTTCCCTGGATTTGTAGCAGGTTTGGAATGGTCCTCTACGATTGTGTCCCAGTTTTCCTCTGGTGTACGTGGTCATACACGAGGTTTTCATCGTCTCAGCGGGGCCGCTGAGGATTTTCTCCAACCATGTAGACTTGCATGAACTCATGCACGAGGTTCACATTGACATCACCACCAGTCTGCAAGACATCGCCGTCGTCCCGTGTGCCCCTCTTGATAGACTAAATGTCTATATGGCATGAGTCTTTACTGCATTTGTCGCACATTTGGAAAGGGTTTCTGATAATTTCTTTCCCTCTGATCTAGCTATACGTCATCATGTCAGCCTGTTTTTACCAGGGGCGGATGGAGGGGTAGCTGATGATCTTCAACAACCAAGCAGACTACTCTTCGTTGACTCATAAATGAGCTCCACAATGACAGCTACACTGCTTGCCAAACAACCCGGCATGTACGTTTCTCTCTCAATAGACAACATGGCAAGACATTTTTATTCTGCATGAGTTTCTTCCTGGTCTTGTTGCAGATATTATGGCATGTATGGCAAGGCTGCTCTGATTGAACATCTGTGTATGACTTGGTTCTTCTTCAGATATCTATTTCTTGGACATGTTGGAAGTGCACCATGCACTTTGTAGGGCTGAACTGCAAATGATTCCTGTCAAAATATCATGTCCTCAGATCCTGACCCTGCATGGTCATTGAAACAATACCTCACTAATCTTTGCCTGTCATCTCTACAACTGACTTCGGGACTTGCAACATGCACCGGTACTGAGAGTAGTGATCAATAACTAACGAAGACAACAACTTCCTTTATTGGACTGAATACCGAGTAACACTAACAGCTAGAGAAGAAAGGCCTCTTGATCAATTTTTGATTGCTTTTTGCTCAAAACGATGAGGAATTATCAGGGTGATGATAATTTTTGTCTAAGTGATACCAATAAAGAGAGTGATCCGGAATTAAAACGCAGGTCACTTTTGAATACCGGTATCCAGAAATTACTCCAAGTTGATGTGATTTTAGGTGAAATCAACACAACTACCAGATACTTGAACAGTATCATTCATTTAGAATAGATGACACGTACCACGCAAGACTTTTCCTGACAACGTTTTAACACATAAAACCTCGTATTTTAAAGTTGGAACTTCAAAGTGAACTTGGGGCAATTTTGGGTAGGTGAATGTAAGGCCACATAAAATAAATAACTTGTTTCTCATCAGAACATTGGTGAAGGTAAGGTCCGTCAGGGCAATTTATATTTTATATTTTATATTATTTAAGTTTCCAGGAATTTTACGGAGAAAGATAGACCAGGGCAATTTATAATTTTCTTTTTGAAGAAAATCTACATCAAAGTGCAACAGTTCGGGGTCATGAAGGTCGGCCCGGGAATAGGGAGACCACACACACGTGGCAAATTCAGGCCCGTGACAAATGTTTACAACCTGTCAGTGTCAGGTTGCCAGAAGTGACTTTTTACACATCATGCTGCCCTGGAAAATGAGTGTTTTTTATCTTTGAAAATACAACTTTTTATTCAGCTGTGTTTATTTTGTCAGGCCGGCCCATTTATAATTTATGTTTTGAAAATATAAAATATAAAAAAATATCCACCCGGCACGAAAAATCCGTCCGGCCGCTGATGAGAAACAAGTAATTTTTTTTATGTGGCCTAACGAAAAAAGACCCTGGCTTCGGTTAAATAGCAGTGTATCAAATTCACACACCTATTTTTTCGAAAGCGTTTCCTAACTTCGCCCACAGCACAAATATCACCGAATCTGCCCACACTGGCACAGTGAGTGTATGATGTACAATCTTTTTCAAGGAACGAGAATATGATGAGTTTTATGATGTACGCTAATTCTACAGTCCGATTCCACCAAATGGCCATTGTAATTAATCCATTGAACCAAATACACCCAATTAAGATAATTAGCTTAATTAGCTATAAATCTTCGAGTCAATTATATATTATGCATTGTAACAACATGATGATATATTATGAGATCATGACCAGCTCATCCATGTCTGGACTGACACTGTTCTTTTGAACATGAATAAACTGCATCGAGAAAATGACAAATTGCCAAGGTTAGATAATTTTTCCTAATCGTTTTTGTTACACAAGATTGACGATGCAAAAATTGATGAAAATACTGCCAAAAATGAATTTCTGATTTTTTTCAATGAACAACACGTCAATTTCAAGATTCATGTCATTTGAGCCGGAAACTTCTTTTTGTATCAAGTATGTCTGGGACATGCACAAAGTAGGAAAACCCTATAGAAAATGCAGTCAGTTCACACAGGATATACAAACTGGTCATGATCAAGTTATAGATCAGCTGGAAAAGAACGGGTTAGGCAGCAATACACAAGGTTAGCAAACATAATAGTAACAATGCACCAGCAACATACTGATGAATGGAATGTGACTGTGAATGTGACATGACAGACTATGATACCATGAATGGATTATAAATTTGGAGCAAACATGCTTGCTTCAAGACGTTATTGGCTGTGGCCAGTATGGGTCTTTAATGCAAAAAATATGTACCAGTATCTTTTAATTTTATGTTTTTGTCCGACTCAAAAACAAGTAATTACTTTCTAATAGAAATGCACGTAATTTATTCTTCAGCTTTTTCCCCATACTAAAGGTTTGTTGACATTTTTTTTGAAGAATGTACCTTCAACAGATGATAGGAATGTTGTATTTTGGGATAGGTATAGATAGCTGCTTGTACTCAAGGTGTAAGTTTCGAATAAACTCACAACCTTTTCACAGAAAATACTATACCATACATACAGTTGTTTCGTATTCACATTCTGGCATTTTGATTTTAGTTTAGCCATTGCCGAAACCTTTCAAATTCGATACATATAATCTGGTATTTAATAATTCACTTTTGTGCGAGTATGATCTTCCTTTTTTATGGCCAAGCTAAACTTGAATCAAGAATGTTTACTGCTAGCACAGCTATATTCTGCAATGGGAATTTTAAAGTTCAGGGAAAGCAAATCATAACTGAAACAGAACTGATAATTTTCAATTTACACAACATCGCTGAGAAAAATCATGAAATCACTGGGATGACAGCAAAAGTGATGTGATTGTGACTCAGCCAACAGAGTTGTAAACAGGTATTTTCTTCCATTAAATTTTGTTGGTATTGCTGACCAGACAGCAGACTAATCTTGATAATCTTGAAATCGAATCCTGACAGTGACACTGATACTTTTGATGTGATAATGTTGGAGGCGTTTTGGTACATAAAAGTGGCAAAGCCAGGTCTCTGTGACCAAACATTTTTTGTGTACAACTGCAGTTTTTGGTGTAGGTTTTCTGCACAAATTCGTCAAATCTGTACTGATGACCTGTGCCCACCAACAAAAAGTATGTAATACGTCCTTCCTCTCAAACACTCAGACAGCCTACAAACTGCAGGGAAGTAAAGTGCACATTTTTTCTGAATACAGTGGAACCCCGGTAACACGACCACCCACGGGACAGACCCAAAGTGGTCGCGTTAGCGGGGTGGTCGCCTTACCGAAATCGGCCCGATGAGTGCCGATCCAGACCGAAGTAAACTGAGTGTCATATTTTCTTTTTTATCCATGTTTCGTTTAATAAACCAGACTAGACCATCTCCAGCCTGGCCTGATACTAGTAAGCAGATAGCCCACTGACACTGTGGCGACTAGGATGGACGACTGGCAGGTGTGGAAATGGTGAATTCCGTGTAAATATTGCGCCCGTCTCATGCTTAGGCCTGCCTTTTATGATCGCTGCCCCCAACCGTCATGCACTATGGCTTATGTCATGTGTTAATTGGTCCTGTTTGGTACACACACACTGCTGACTCGCCTTTGTTTGATAATCAGACCACTAATTAGGTTGCTGGTGGTCGTGTTACCGAGGTGCTAATTGCCACTTGGGACAGCCAAAGCTGTGGTCGCGGTCTGGATAGCGGGGTGGTCGCGTTAGTGAAACTCTCCAAAGGGAACTAAAGAGAAAAACAATCGGGACAATTGAAAACTGGTCGTCTTTCCGGGGTGGTCGCGTTATAGGGGTGGTCGTCGACCGGGGTTCCACTGTACTACACTTCACCATGTATGCTTCTGGGCACTAGTTTTGCAGGGAACACACAAGTTTTTCGAGTTTTCACATTTACATTATTAAAAAAGCGAATTCATATTTCATTCCAAACTGTTGAAAAGCTATGGTAATTTTGGTTACAGGCAGTGGGATAGAGTCTGGCAGTGGGATAGAGTCTGGCAGCACGACATCGGAAATAGTTTTAGAAACAGCACCAATTTACAACCCTAAAAGCTGCAGAGATGACCAGATGATGAACTACATGTAGATGAATATGAAACATGACATGATTTGCGAAAACTGGGTCATAAAGTGGATGACTCTAGGGATGATGGTATGAATGACAACTCAGCATGTTTGACTCTTTCCTGACAATACACCGTAATCTAAGACTAAATGTTCAAACACCACTTTTTTCCAATCACACCGGTGATGACGAAATAAGATGGGGGGGGGGGACGAAGGAATCTTTCCAACAAAACAAAAGTTTGATTCCGCTGACAGGTTGAAGAAGCCATAACTGAGATGTTGGCAGTTTCTTAGTGTTTTTTTACCCTCAGGCAGGGGTTTAGTTAATTTTTTTGGTGTGGAAGTACTGTACTTCCTTGCTTTAGATCAAGGAAGTATTCTAGGGCCACTTAGGATAGCTGACTTCCTGAGTCAAATATTCTGGTAGTAGATGACTTCCATCCATCCATATCTGGAATTCGTTTAGCCTACTTAAAAACAATGTGTATTACTACATTTTCCTTATGTGCGTTTGCTGTTATAACCTGTTGTAGGCCTACGTGTCCTAAAATAGATGAAACTAGGCCTTAATTTTAGGGACAAACTTCTCTCAAGCCATAGACATTCAGGTAAGTGGCTATGAAAGGCCTCTCATTCATTAAACCCCACAAGTGAATTCAAATTTCCCACCCACAGCACCATATTAAAGCAGGTAATTTTCTGATTGGCTGTTGTCATGGTTGTGATTTCTTCCCACTCATGAGTCAAACCAACTTGATAACTTGGCCCCAAAATGGTTATCTAAGTAAAGCTTGGAATGAAATCAACAGAATATTGAACAAAAGGCCCAATTTGAGCCTCACATAGTGTCCATCATCACCTTATTTCTGTTAATAGTCAAACTGGCTGACCAGAAACATCGTAGGCACACACTCATGGAGATGTCTGCATAGGAGTTGGCGCGAAGCCAGCTCTGGCGGTGTAGCCTGTTCACACAAATCAAGTAAATACGCCTACTTATTCTCTTCATCAAAATGACTAAGACGGGCAAGCTTTATGTGATTGGAAAGGAAATTTCATTGGGAATCCAATCAAACCGATTTTGAGACGATTTCTTTCCATCCCAGAGAAATAAAACCAAAAGTTCAGGACACTGTAGTGTAGAAGTGAAAGCTATCCTCAAGTCGGGATCGTCGGCAAACCTGCCAGTGCCTTGGAGACAAGTACTTCCTTCCCCCCAGTTTTCTGGTGGTTGTAGACGTATTTAACGCCGAAGTAATGGGAATGAGGCGTATGGGAAAAACAACACCAGGATGCATGGAATTCATCTACGTTCTTGACTCTGTTTTCAGGACGTTTTTGTGAAAATCTGGTCGTAAAATACGCCCATACGCCCCTTAACTAAACCCCTGCTCAGGTGCACTCCTGCCATCACACCACAGTCATGACACTATGGCAGTAGATGGATCAGATGGAGAGTCAAACATGCAAAGTTTACTTTGTGGATGAGGATGATTTATGCAACTTGAAAGAAAGTTTCATATGAGTGAACTTCTCGGAACAAAATACTTTCACTCCCAAAGCCATTCTTTAAAGGTATTTTATTTGTGCATCTGGAACCCATCACATGGGTATTCACTCGAAAGCTGCCAGAGAGTCCTTTCCAATGAATACATGTGACAGGGTTCATGTAAGATAAGGATTTGGTTATATTGGCATGATAGATAGGTTCACGAGGAGGAGAGCTTAGAGAAGGTACCGTATTTCATCGACATTTTTTGCAAGAGAAAAAGAATTTTTTGTGACACAGACAAGCTCCAAACCAATTAAAATGTTGTTTTGGTTGACATGTAATGGCATCAACAGGATTTAGCTTGATAGAGTAAACTAAGTAGACTAGAATGTGCCACTTTATGACTGTTCAATTCAATTCAAGGGAAACATTTACTGGACCACCCTGCATGCCGTGTATGGGGAGAAACCACACGATGAAGCAACAGCAATGAGGTCCATAAGTTGACCTAATAAGCAGTGCACTAGGTGACCCAGTACAGTAGTCCTCGGGATTTAAGGCAGTTTGCATAAACCAATCAGTACATAAATGCATGAAATGATGGGAATAGTTTGAAGTGGCAAAAAATTGAGACCTGCATCAGATAGAGGTGTGGTTTTATTGGAAAAATAACATTGACTCTGTAAGAATATTTTTATAAGAGAAAAAAAATGCCTCCTTTAGTGAGACACAAATTCATTGTTATGGTACTAATTTGGGCGGCGTCATGTGCTTAGGAAGACCGAGAAAGTTTCCTTGTTTTTTCCTGAATATTTTCATTTATTACCAATAAGGACCATTCTCCCGATCACGATACAGGTCCGTCATTATACCAAGGAAAGCTAAAAAAAGCCATGAATCAATATCCGGTACAAAATGCACTGACAAACTCGACATACAATACAACGATGAACCCAAACCTGGGTTAATTTTTACCTCCGGTACGGATCCTTTTAATTGTCTCCTCCTCATATTCTTCTCGTCCTCGCTTCCTTCCAGCAATTGGAAAACAATTGTTGCTGATACCATTGGAAAGCAGCACGTCCCCTTCTGACATCGCCACTCCTCCTGGTGGCACAACCCCGCCGGCAGATGGACAACACTCCTCCATTTCCATCTCGTCGTGGCCTAGCTCCACAGCCATGGTAGAAGCACCGCTTGGAATGTGTTCGTCATACGACTGTTTAAGTGCCAGATGTTGTTGTTCTTGTCGTTGCTGTGCGAGGCCAAGGTAACGTGAACATTCAAGGAAGCCACGGTCCTTTGCTAATTCACTTGCTGTTTGATTTGATTTGTTCTTGATTCTGAAAACACGAGAAGATCAAAACATAATAGCATGATCTGTACTGGGAACGCCTCTACCAACAATTCAGAGGTGGATAGAAAACATACCCTAGCTGTGCTCCATGTGATGCCATAAGGCTGACACATTCCATGCTCCCTGTCCTCGCTGCTTTATGAACTGGTGTCTCTCCTAGGTAGTCCTGAAGAAAAATAAGACAACCAACTTAGAATACCTTAAGGCTGGCACTGGAACAGAATCTTGAAATACCGGTATCCACTCCAATCAGGCTGAACGTCCAACAGTGAGCACTACCCAAGATAATGTAATTTTTATAGATTGAAATGTCTAAGTTGGTTTTGCGATTTCGGCTTTAATACATGTAAATCAACTGAGGGATGGACAGACCTTCAGAAGCAACCAGGCTGACAAGGATGATATTTATGTGAAGACATGCACAGAAGTTGACCACAGAACTTTTTGGCATTCTTAAGTCCAGGAAGAAATTTAAAGTTGAATGAAATGACGGTTTTGATTAGTCCAGAACAGCAGTTTAGAAGACCAGACAGTAACAGTAAGACTCTCCAGGACATGCACATCCAATCAGTACCAAAATGGGATTGAATTTTTAGAGCAGGAAGGATGAACTTATGATATACCAGTGTTCTCCAAACCAGTTAAAAAAAGGGCGGCCCGCCCCTCTTAAAAATACCGACGGCAAAATCCGCCCCTCTTAAAAACGGCCCGCCCCTCTTAAAAATTCGTCCGCCCCTCTTAAAAATTCATCCGCCTTAATATTTATGATTTAGATCGCTCAATTATGCATCTCAGATGCTCAGAAAACGCATCTCAGAGCACCTAAAATCCAAATTTCGCTGGGGGAGGGCCCCCAGACCCCCCGCCAGAAGGCACCTTTGGCTCCTCGCGCGGTGCCTTCGGCACCAAGCCCATCGCCGCCCCTCTTAGACCAAAACCCGTGGAGAACACTGGATATACCAGTATAAAATTGCCCACCAGACAGAGTTAATTGACGGAAAAGGCAGTTATATATTTACATCACAATCATCATTTAGTAATTAGATTGACTGATGATAGCAGTAGATAATAAACGAGTCACAAGGCTAATGTAATGTTGTGGGGTTTATACAAATACCGGTAGGCCTATGTCTTTTGATTGGATTCCGTGTGTTCCTGGATTTCAGCATTTGAACACATTGTGATAACAGTTTATAGTTTCATGCGTAGTATATGTTCAGGGAGTACTGTAGTGTAAGCTTCCTTCCCACACCCGTTCCCATGCCCCTGTTCATGCAACCCTCCTCCTGCACAACAATGGCAGATGGTACCACTCTCATTGCCACTGACATTGTCCCAGGCACAAAATTCAAGCATTTCAGACACCTCAAGTCAAAAGAAGACAGATGTAACTTTTTACC
Organism: Notospermus geniculatus; assembly: GCA_002633025.1. Taxonomy (NCBI): domain Eukaryota; kingdom Metazoa; phylum Nemertea; class Pilidiophora; order Heteronemertea; family Lineidae; genus Notospermus; species Notospermus geniculatus. The sequence continues at coordinate 380,076 of NMRB01000147.1, forward strand.
CACCAGGTACTGGGAGAACAGAAAGAATGCAAAGGTAAAAAATAACATTTTATGCAAATTATGCATACGGCAAGATGCAAACGATCATTTACATGTACCTGTACATCCTTGTTCGCCCCTGATAAAATGAGCCAGTGAAGTAACTGTGGGTGCCCTCCAAATGCGCCTAGATGGGCGGGACTCTGATGAAATTTGCTGGTGAATAGATCACAGTCGACACCAACCTTTGTATTTGTCATGAGTTTCCTTAAACAAGCCAGCTATTGAAAGGAAAAAATGATGCATTTAGATTTTAGGATGACAATTTACCTGTCTATTACACTCTCCTCCTTGGTGGAGTAACCATTTCACACAATGCCCATGGCCGCCAAATGCGCCGATATGTAGTGGAGTCTGATTGAAGCGTATGGTACTAACATCACTGTGTAGGCCAGCCTCACAGAGACATACTAGACATCGGAGCTAGAAGAGAAAACTTAAGAAGATTTAATCAACATAGAAATAAGTAGATCCAGGTAATCTTTTTGGGGACCTTGGCAAGGCTATGAGTATGAGACGTCTGCCTGATTCTCTTGTCTTTACACTTTGAAAAGAAATAAAAATACCGCAAAGTTCAAAACTGACCAGTGAGGGTTTAGGCCTAACTATATCTATCTATTAAAAATGTCATTCAATAAAACAGACTAAACCGTTCATTGCTGGACTGAGTAAATTTTCAAATTACTAAATTGAAATGCATCAATTAACTCATCTGCCCCCAGGTTTGAGCAGGCAGTACAGTATCTTCTGCTGAGGTTTTCTAAGCTCTTTGGGAATGAATTGGAAATAATTTGAAGAAGCATTCTTCAGATGATTGATGGGAACAAACTTTCTTCAAATATTTTAAAATTAGTTCCATAGGATGCGAGAAAACTTTGACAGAAGATGTCGTCTGCTGGACTCTGGGAGCAGATGAGTTAACACGTTATTCACAATCACAATCATTGACGAGGAGACAGAACCAGGAAGTAAATAGTCGCACGTGGAAAAGTTATTTTTAGACGCACATCAATCTCGACCCCCTGCAACGACAGTGCGTATTCGCTGTGCTTTGTCTATGCCAGTAGTACACCGCCATGATAGTCGATGTCAGACGCGCGACCGCGAGAAAATTACACAAATTTAATCAATCACCGTGAAGTTATTACGTAACTCACACCCGTCTGACTGATGCAAATCGATTCTCAGTGAAGTTATTCAGCTTACCTTGCCAAAATATGCCGCCCAGTGCGCAGGCGTCCAACCGTAAAAACTGTCTTCCGTGAAGATGTTGTGTCGGGCCGCTTTAATTAACAAAGAGAGTTCCTCCACATCGCCATCGCGACAACACCGGTGCAGAGGAAAATGTTCCCGCAAGATCTCCTCACTTGATTTTCCCCAATGACTGAATGATGACGCCTCCTCCATACTTTCATGAACAACACACGACAATAAGGATTGAAGTGATTCCCCAGGAATTTGAGATATTTGTAAAAATATTTGATGAAAGAAT
>NMRB01000147.1:382436-392647 GCA_002633025.1 Notospermus geniculatus
TGCAGGTATTGTGACCAGCGATGGCCGGGAGTCTGACGCCCAATTTCACGTGCATAAAGGCATGGGACTTGTGAGTCAGGTGTTTAAAGATGATTCCCTCCATAAACTAAAAGGAAATTTAGGAATAGGTAACTTTTCTCCACATTATGTACCGGTATCCATTTGTCACAGATAAATTATGGTATGGCAGGAGGAGATATCCTCATGGTTAGGTAATAACTAAAAGGATCGATTCATTTTCCAACTGTGGTGCACATGTTGGCCTCTTGAATATTGAAAGGGTCACAGGGACCGAATTTCCACCCCAAGGTGATTTATTTCTGCCACACCCATAATTATTCCACCGCGTGGCAAAAATTATTTCCACCACACAAATAATTATTTCCACCACGTGGCAAAATTTATTTCCACTGTGGCCATTATTTCAACCGCGTGGCAGAAATTATTCCACATGCCCATAATTATTTCCACCGCATGGCAAAGATTATTTCCACCATGTGGCAAAAATTATTTCCACTGCGCCCATAATTATTTCCACCATGTGGCAGAAATTATTTCCACCACACCCATAATAATAATTTATAATAAATAATAATAATTTATAATATAAAATAGTTTCTGCCACGTGTGGAAATAATTATGGGTGTGGTGGAAAATAATTTTTGCCACACGGTGGAAATAATTATGGGCATGGTGGAAATAATTTTTGCCATGTGGTGGAAATAATTATGGTTGTGATGGACATGATGGAAATAATTTGTGCCCCATGGTGGAAATAATTATGGGCGTGGTAGTAATAATTATCGCCATGTGGAGGAAATTGAAAAATCGAATTTACATAGATTGAAAAATAATAATTTAGACAAAAAATATACTCACAAAAATTTTTTTAATATGGCACTTTCCAGTCACGGTATTCTTAAGTTGTGAAAAGTAGGCACAACTTGGACTTCAGTGCATGGCATTTTTGTATGTACCGGTAAATAAACTGACCAAGATACAGAATAGCACAAAATTGACACACAAAATGATATTAAGCAAGAAGTCAATCTCCAGAATTCACGAATTTTCGACCCCAACCGGGGTCTTTTTCAAGTGGAACTTTACAATCTGAAACGCTAGAAAAGACTGAGGTACCACTTCAGGTAAATAAACTGACCTTAGGTTATGATGAACGGGAATTCTGCCTATCTCATTCTCAGAATATTTTCAGGTCACACCCGCTATTCGACTGCTGGATCATCTGAGTTGACAAACTGCCAGCCTTTTGTTGTGGAGACATCGCATGGTTTAATTGCTGTGGCACATAACGGGGAACTAATCAACGCTTCAAAGCTTAGAAAAAAGGTATCGAAATAGTGTTTTGAGGTGGCATCTTTATTGTTAATGAATTAGCAATGAGAACGTGCGAAAAGCAGGTGACTAGGGAGTCACTATTTTTGAGATAAATTTCCTTTAAAAGAACAGAAAAGATGCACTGTCAGGAATTTTTTAAAGACTGTTTAATCTGGGAATTTCTGCAAATATGAGGTACCACTTCAGGTTGTAGCATTGAAGATCGAAGTCCAGCAACATCTAAGCGCGACCCAATGGAATGCAGAAGTCAGGAAATGAGACAGGAATTTGCGGTTTTCAATTATGCATTTGACCTGCGTAACCGGTGACGATCCATTGTACACTATTGGACACCCCTAAAGTCTGTTTGTATAGTCTGATTCAAGAGTCTATTCAAGAGTTGCGTGGAAAATCCAACTAATACTTCCGCATTCCATTGGGCCGCGCTTAGATGTTGCCAGACTTTATGAAAGAGTGGCATTACCAGAGAATATTTTTTGCACTGTTTCATGTTCTTGTGTTATTTTTCAGGTTCTAGCTCGCGGTGTTGGATTGTCTACTCAGTCAGACAGTGAACTCCTTACTCAGTTATTGTCTCTTCCTCCTGTATGTGGAGAACCAGATGGAGTTGATTGGCCAGCTAGGTAAAGTGAACAAGGTCTTCTCTTTTCCCTCTTTTAGCATTCCATTTTGCTAGCCCTTTTGCAGTGCAGGAAATGAGTTTTGCAAAGGGTGCGCCACAACAGCAAATGTAGGCCTACCATGAGTGAGTTGTCAAATTGATGACGTTGACCCAACATCATGTGCAGCAAAAGAGGAAAGCAAGAAAATTACACTAACGGTATATGTTTAATGTACAACACCCTTTTATTGCAGATTCCAGCATATACTCAGTGAGACACCCACTGCTTATTCTATGTTTAATGTACAACACCCTTTTATTGCAGGTTCCGTCATATACTCAGTGAGACACCCACTGCCTATTCTCTGGTTGTCATGCATGGTGATACCATCTACGCCATGAGAGATCCATTCGGTAATCGACCTCTCTGTGTAGGAAAACTTGTCGGCCAGCCTCTTACTTTGGGTAGGTATATTATCAATACTGGTCGACATTGGTGTTGATCCTGTTCATGTCTAAATCTTATACTGCAGTATTAAAATATCACCCTTCTTGATAAATCAATCACTTCCTGTTTACACGTGTATTTCATTGTCATATCGTATACTTTCAGAGAAATACGAATCTGACAGCGAGAATGAATATGGCTGTGACTGTGAAGGTTGGGTCGTTTCGTCTGAGTCATGTTCATTTCAAGCAATTGGTGGCAAATATTATCGCGAGATCCTACCAGGTAAGAATCCAATTCGATGCCTTTGTGGTCGATTTACACAGCTCTGACACTGTTCACAGCAATTCTAAGGACCCGATTCCACCAGCATATGGCGTCGGTGGTAACGTCGGTGTCGGCTTTCGAATACTTCTGTGTTGAATCCATTGACTGTTTCCACCGCACTTTTGCGTCAGTGTCGAACTGCGGTGGAAACAGTTAATGGACTCAACATAGAAGTGATTCGAATGCCGACGCTACCGCTGACGCCATATGCTAGTGGAAAAGAGCCCTAAGGAACTCTAATGTGTAGTGAGCAAATGTTACATATGTTACATGTAAAGTCCGGCAACATCAAAGCGTGACCCATTGGAATGCGGAAGTCAGGAAATGAGACATGAATTTGCGGTTTTCAATTATGCATTCAACTTGTGAAACCGGTGATGATCCGTTGCACACTATTGGGCACTACTAAAGTCTGTTCATATACCGTAGTCTGATCGCATTGTCAATCAGTTATTCAAGAGTTGCATGTGATGAAAGATCTGTGGAAAATCCAACTAATATATTGCCTAACTTCCACATTCCACTGGGTCGCGCTTAGATGTTGCCGGACTTTAAGACAGAAATACTGTGACAGGTTCATCGGCACAGATTTTTGAAGGGTTGGTCAGAGTACAGAAAGTTTGAGTTTGGTTCACTTTGTGATGGAAATATAACATTTTTTTTCATGTCTGTCTTCAGGTGAAGTAGTTGCCATCACCAAGAATGGAGTCAAGTCCCTGTGCATAGTTTCCAGACCTCCTGGAAAGGATGTTTCTGCTTTCTGCATCTTTGAGTATGTCTATTTTGCGAGGGCTGACTCGATCATGGAGGGACAGATGGTCTACACAGTCAGAAAGCGATGCGGGCGACGCCTAGCGATGGAGAGTGACATTAAGGCTGATATCGTTAGCAATGTCCCTGAATCTGCAACTCCTGCTGCGATGGGATATGCCGAACAGGTAAAATAGGCGAGGTGGATGTTGATTTTTGTGACAGCTGCAACGGTTGAAGGGGAGAGAGAGTCATTCATCGTGTATATGTACTACGTATAATATGTGTAGCACTTGAACTGAACACTCTTGATCTGAAGCAACTGGCCAATACTCTGTGGGAAACACAGGTCATAATAACCCCTCAAATTTTTTAGAGTGGCATCCCATATGTAGAAGTGTTGAACAAGAACCGGTACATCGGGAGGACATTCATTCAACCCACCAAGAGATTGCGGCAGCTCGGTGTTGCCAAGAAATTTGGCGCACTTGCAGATAATTTCCGAGGGAAAAAGGTGATATTGATTGATGACTCCATTGTGCGAGGGAACACCATGGGACCAATCATACGTCTGCTGAAAAATGCAGGGGCAAAAGAGGTAAGAGATTTGCTTGATAAACCACTTTGATCTTCTTGGAAAAGTGCGTTCACAGTATTGTGATCCGCAAAACCTATTCGCACTTGTAGTGCTTTCCAGAATGTCCAGTCATNCCTATGACTCTGGTTACGTCGTTTGGGGCCTGGGGAGTGGGGGCCGTGATTACCTAGGCCTTCGATTGGATGGTATCACTGCCGTGGGAACACCTTCCTATGCTCCAAACTCTTCTTTAAACCAAAAATGCTTCAAGGGGGTGTCGAACCCCAAACACCCCCTGGATCCGCCCCTGCTTTTCATTCAATTTTGAAACAAGAGCTGAAAACCTGCATGCAAATTTTTTCCAGGAGCTGACAGTCTCGTGTACCTCTCCGTGGATGGTCTTGTGTGCGCTGTGCAGGAAGGGATCGAGGATCTTGAAAAGAACAAGATGGGCCACTGTACTGCTTGTCTGACCGGTCACTACCCAGTGGAATTGGAATGGTAAACATGGAAACACAGGGTCAACACAAGGCTGCTGACTACCTTTTTTTGCAGTTATTTTTGGATTATGTAATCCTATTCCAAAATATTGCTCTACATGTAGGTTTTGTCTACCTGCCCAAACAGGTGCTACAGAAGATCCAAAACTTAGCTGCCTATGTTATCAATGGTTGGGCAAAAATACTTCTACCGGTAGTTTTAATTGTGGGGATGATTAGAGCACACTTCAGAGAGAGTAACCTGTGATTTTGGGGGCCACAGGAATGAAGCACGTGTAAAAATCATTCCCACAAGGATTTCAATATGATCTCAGAATTCTGCCATAGAAATGGCATTTAATGCTAAAACTCTATGGTAAAGTCCGGCAACATCTAACTGCGACCCAGCGGAATGCGGAAGTTAGGCAATATATTAGTTGGATTTTCCACGGATCTTTAATCACACACAACTCTTGAATAACTGATCGACAACACAACATGATCAGACTATACAATAGTGTGCAATGGATCATCACTGATTACACAGGTGAAATGCATAATTGAAAACCGCAAATTCCTGTCTCATTTCCTGACTTCCGCATTCCATTGGGTCGCACTTAGATGTTGCCGGACTTTAAAGAGAATCTCAAGCTTCCTCTTCCACATCTTGAAATATCAAGGCCCCGTTCTCTATGCCTTCATTTAATGATAGGCTCAGATACAGATATATGGTCTTCTTCATCTGTTATTTTCACAGTTTTTCTAACATTATTTTTGATGAGTTTTCATCATGCCAATCTGTCTACCATTAAAGTGGTGTCTTTGACCAGCACTGTAAATTCATGGCCTTTGATCAACATTGTCAATGCAACTTTTTTGTCAGTATTGAAATAAATCAACCTCAATAAAATCATCCACGCATTCTGCTTTTTATTCATATTACAATACAGTCCTCCCTCGCTATTACGAACCCTTCAGTGGGTCCAAGGGTTAAGTTTGTACTAACCAGGAGTTCGTAATAGCGAGGATTCATCCATGGGCGCATGATGACCACGCCGAGTAGGCCTAAGGCATACACTTCGTATACAGGATTAACTTTATTGAATATTGCCTGATTTAAAACGCTCAAACATGCATTAGTCAAACCCAAGCTTGGATAATTCGGTTTGTATTGTACACTTATCAAATCCAAGCTTGGATATTTTGGTTTGTATTGTACACCAATCAAACTCAAGCTTGGATTTTGGTTGGTATTGTACACCGCGTAATTGATCATGGGCAGGAATTGGGCCAAAATTACATACATGTCATGAAATTTTCGTAATATCCAGGAGTTCGTAGAATCGAGGTTCGTAAGAGCGAGGGAGCACTGTATCATGTCCACTTGTTGTTTGGATCCAATTTGTGATTGTTGGCACTGGCATTTAAAACGTAATCGAAAAATACCCAAGGCATTTGCATAAATGGCAGAGTAAAATATTTCTCTGTCTAGATTAAAAAGTGAATTTACATTAAAGGTTATTATTGTTCGCCATGATTTGTTCTATCACTTCTGGATCCTTAGGACATGATTGCGTAAGGTTCTCGTATCCATTGTCTGTAATTAATATATTATCCTCAATACGAATTCCAGTGCCACGATATTTGGCATCAACATCATCCCTTTTTGCTGATATGTAGATCCCTGAAATGAAAGAGGGATAAATCAAGGAATTGAGGGGTGCATGGATAGGCAAACTTTGTGTCAACAGTTTCCCCATTTACTCTAATGCAGATTTTGTATGTATTATATTGCAAAGTTTGTAAAGCACATTTTCAGATATCCTATAGAATTCTTTGTATAAAGTCTGCCAACATCTAAGCGCAACCCAATGGAATGCGGAAGTTAGGCAATATATTAGTTGGATTTTCCACGGATCTTTAATCACAGGCAACTCTTGAATAACCGATCGACAATGCAATCAGACTATACAAAGAGACTTTAGCGGTGCCCAATAGTGTGCAACAGATCGTCACCAGTTACGCAGGTCGTATGCATAATTGAAAACCGCAAATTCCTGTCTCATTTCCTGACTTCCGCATTCCATTGGGTCGCGCTTAGATGTTGCCAGACTTTAGCAAGGTACACTTTGTATGACAGGTTTCCTGGATATCCTGGACACACTTTGTATTGCCAGGTATAATATATTGCACTTTAAGTTTTCCATGTACCGGTATCCTAAGCCGTACATTCTGTTGTGTTTATAACAGATTTTGTAGGTAGGTTTACTTTGTTTCATTTTGTATTGAAAGTATATCTTTGAAGTCTACATAATTTCAAGACATAAATATATATTAATTTACCAGGTTCAATTGTGATAATCATGCCTGGCTGTAAGGGAAGATTTCGTGACACTTCAGCAGAATCATGGACGTCCATTCCCAGGTAGTGACCCACGTGGTGAGGGCAGAACTGACGAGTGAGCTGAAAGGGAAAAAATACAGCCTGGGTAAGTCTTGCAGAGCCATAATCAACTGGTTTTTCTTCTATATTTATGGTCAAAGCACAAAGAAACTATTGGGAACCGACTGGATTTATAGAAATTCGCAAGACTTATCTATAGTGCTTTCCAGAATGTCCAGTCATATTTGCACTCATTTTACCTTCCATTTTACATTGCCTGTCAAGGAGTTTGAACTCACCTTGATAAGATCCGAGGCACTTGTGGTATTGGGAATAATGTTCAGTTTCTTAAGCTGTTCCCCCATTAACGCTAACATTGCTCGATATATCTCATCTAAACATATCCCTGGACGGCACATCTGAATGCACAGTTTTTGAATCACTAGACAGATGTCGTACAGTTCACGTTGAGCTGGTGAGAATTTCCCTGAATGAAATGGTCCATGGACCATGTGCTCACCGGGTTGGACAAAATAGTCTAATGACAGAGGGAGGTACATATCAGCAATCTGGGTCAAGTCATTCCCGTGTAGGACTTGGATGATTTTTGGGTTTATGCCACCTGGCGACCATATTGGATGTCCGATTGGGGCCGGAACTTCACATGCACATGAAGGTCATCTGCAGGGGCCACATAGCACATTGGAGCGCTTTAGGTCCAAGTCGTTCCGGAGTTACAGCACTTTGATGATTTTCAGGTTACGCCACCTGGCGGCCATATTGGATGTCCAATCGGGCCGAAACTTCACATGCACATAAAGGTCATCTGCACGGGGCCACATAGCACATTGGAGCGCTTTGGGTTAAGGCGTTCCTGAGTTACAGCACTTTGATGATTTTTGGGTTACGCCACCTGGTGGCCACGCTTGAAGTCAAATAAGGCTGAAATTTGACGTGCATGTAAAGGTCATCTAGAGGGAGGTAAATATCAAATTTGAGCANCCGAAACTTGGTATTTTTAAAGGTACCCCTCCAATGCATGTCTACGCAAGATATGAAGTCGCTCGGTGAAATAATGACAAACTGTGGCAGGTTCGTCACTTTTGTCGAACTTTGACCTCTGTGACCTTGAAAAGTAGGTCAAATCAAAAACCCGTTATATATGTTATGTATCCTTATTAGCTACACCTACGATAAAAATTTGGAGATGATCTAGTCATTAGTTCAGGAGTTATTGCACTTCTTGTGTTTTTGGTTTCCGCCACCTGGTGGCCAAACTGAGAGTCGAATCGGACCGAAACTTCGTGTCCTGGGTCATCTGACCTAGGGGTATATATGTACCAAGTTTCAGATCAATAGCTTCAGCGGTTACGAAACGTGCCCTGCTAACGGACAACGACGACGACGACGACAGACGACGACGGACGACGACGGACGACGGACGCACAACCATTGTATAAGCTCACCACGGTGAGCTAAAAAGTGACAAGAAGATAATGTCGAGGCCCGATCATATGCTTTGGAACGAACTGGGAAAAACAGCAAGCGGTAGACGCAGCAACGATTCAGGACAGACAGACAGTGTTCTAGCCCCCAATTTTTCCAAGCAGGTTGGGATGACTGCATTTTCCTATGATTTTAAGGCCCTGGATTTTCAAACAGGGTGGTGTAACGGAAAATGCAGTGCAAGTGACATTTTTTAACAGGGTGGTAAAAATTTGAACCGGGTGGAAAAATGGCCTCTGATTTTTGAACAGGGTGGTAACGCCCTGTGAAACTGGCCTGGCTAGAGCACTGGACAGATGACCTGTACTTACCTGAGACAGGCCAAGTTCTAGTTATGTCACTACAGTACCCATGATATTCACATCCAGCATCCATCAAGACCAGCTCACCATCCTCAATCACCTGATTGTTGGAGATATAATGAATGGTGTTTGCACGGTTTCCACCTGCAAGACATCCATAAAGAGAAATAAATAACAGAAAGTCACTCACAAAGTACGGTAAAATGGTGTGTGCATTTCTGTAATGACTTGAAAATATCACCGAGAGCTACTGCTTTGTTATGAATGAAAAGAATAATTTGTTGTCATCATCTCCAGCTATGTGGTGAAAACTTGCTACTGCAGCTACATTTGTACATGTAAAGTCCGGCACGACCCAATGGAATGCGGAAGTCAGGAAATGAGACAGGAATTTGCGGTTTTCAATTACCAGTATGTATTTGACCTGCGTAACCGGTGACAATCTGTTGCACACTATTGGGCACCACTAAAGTCTGTTTGTATAGTCTGATCACGTTGTCGATCAGTTATTCAAGAGTTGTGTGTGATAAAGATCTGTGGAAAATCCAACTAATATATTGCCTAACTTCCGCATTCCATTGGGTCGCACTTAGATGTTGCCAGACTTTATTGGCAGGTTGGGCAGAGGACAATAGATGAAATATATTTATCGTGAAAAAAGATTATCAGTTGCCCATTCAACACTCAGTGGGAGTGGCTGACCTCGATCTATCTCACCTGCGACAACTGGTGGATAAGCTAAGTATTCAGCATCACGGATACGACATTCAAAATCCATCTTGGCAAATAGGTGAGATTCATTCACCTGCAAAATTGAAAGAATATTGAGCAGAAGATGATAATTCATGAATGTCATTATATTTTACATAGCCAACAAAAGTCAATACTATAGGCCTACCATGAGGCCATTCTTTTTATATTACCGGTACTTGTTTGGCGGATTTCTTGGCTGTAAACCCAACATAGGAGATCGGAATAAAAATAAAAATAAAATCCAAAAATATTTAAAAAACCTAACTCAACCACGGCAGGATCAGGACGAATGAAGGCAAAACTTAAACTACAAGGCTGGACACATCACAGACATGACAGAGGGAACAGATAGATCATGCTTCCAAATCCAATTGTGTCATCTGCACATGTGCAAAGTAAAAAGGTGTCACTTTTATTTTGGATATATGGGTTTTTAAGATCGGGGGCAATAAAAAATGACTATTTTTCCAATTTTACTTTTTAGCTCACCTCTGTGAGGTGAGCTTCTCCCATGGTGTGTCGTCCGTCGTCGTCCGTCGTCGTCGTCCGTCGTCGTCGTTAACAGGGGTGGCACGTTTCTAAACCGCTTGGGTTACAGACTTGAAATTTGGTGTACAGGTACCCTATGGTAAAAACTATCTCTGGACCGAAACTTAGCGCTGCTGCTTGTACTGTAGGGGGCGCTATGTGAAAACATTCTTTCAGCCATATCTCCTGAACGCTGTTAGC
>NMRB01000147.1:393045-452852 GCA_002633025.1 Notospermus geniculatus
TTGAAAAATTGACTTTGGCCATATCTCATCGGTAGTAAATGTTACGATGTTTCTGCACTAATCCTTCACCATTCAGTGTATCACCAGGCTACTCACACTTCATACTCTGTCACAGAGGTGAGCACAATGGCCCTGGCCATTTCATTTTCAAAAAAGCCCAAAACTAACATAGGCGGATCCACCAAACAAGTAATAAAAAACGAATGGCCTGAGCTAAGAAATAATACTTTTCCCACCCTTCATTTGATTTAGTATTACTTACAAAAGGTTTAGTAAACTTCATTACTTCAACAAAAGCCTCTGAAGCAATTCTATTTGACTTCCTCATGAGGTCAACCTCTGCTGCTGATTTTACCAAACGTTGATGATGTATGATCTTGCTAGCCTGCTCCACATGTTTGGCTTCCTTCATGAACGGAAGATACGTGTTTGAATGAAATTTCTGATTCACTGGCTGTAAATACTCGTACCACAGGCAAAATTTACTGTGTTCGCTGAGATATTCTGAGAGATATCTATCCATCTCGTTCACAGATTTGACATTCTGAATCCCCAGCAAATCCATTCCACCTTCGACACCAGCACTTGGACCTTCCCAGAGTTCTTCATTTGAATTTCTCTCCGTTAGAAACATCACCTCCTCAAAACCAGACCCATGTTTTTTATGAGTGTGAAGGATTAAGGCACTGTCTGGTTCAATAAACCCTGACATGTAGAGTAGTTCAGTGTTTTGTCGATAGAAATATGGAACATCAATGGACATGTATAATTTTGGAGCAGATGGCAAGACCACCAAGTGATCCATGTGTGGATAAGTTCTAGCCAGACCGGAGGACAATATTTTCTTCATCAAAGTTTCCCGTCTATCTCTGTATTCGTGTTTTGTTATTCCAGGGGTGACTTCATCTGTTTTGAATATCTGGGGGTGGGTATGAGGTGCTGGTTGACCGTAGTAACGCAGAATGTTGCCGGCTGGAGCAAGAGCTGTAGAAAATCTCTGCTGCAACTTTATATGAGCGCAGCTGGTGTACTTGATATTTCCTGAAATAAAAGAAAAGTGGTTCTCATTAAGCTAGCTGTAATTCATGCACACAGATAAATCATGGAAGTACTAGGCCTACTGTATACGCAAATATTTTGGCGTGTAAAAATTCTCGTGAAAATCGCGAATTCAAAATTTCATCGCAAATATATTAGCTAAGCTAGCTAGACCTATACTATATAGCATGTATAGTGCGTTACCATAAATGATCGCTGGATGACACATGTCCAAAATAGACACAAATTACATGTGGTGATTTTTGTTGCCGAAGCCGAGAATGCTGCTGTTCACAAAGTTGGATATCAAGGCAAAGATCTGGCAAAGAATCAGGACCCATGTTCCCGAAGCCGTCGTAAGGTTAACAATGTCGTTACGCTATGCATTTTTCCAGTTTTAACGACATCGATCGTTAACTTAACGACGGCTTCGGGAACATGGGCAATTAAATTTAATTTGCAATTACATTTATGATTTACACTGATTTACCGGTAGGCTAGGTAGGCCTACAAGTACAATACAAAAAGTTTATCGAATCTTAGGCCTATAAATTTAAATTTTTTTGGGTTAGGCCTATTTGGAAAATACAATAAACTTCAGTGCAACTGAATGAAATAATGCATTGCATACCACGCACACAGTGCATCTGCATAATGTCATTTATGTGCAATGTATCCTGCATGTGCATCATGTGCATGTGTTATGCGCTATCGACCGATCTGCGCGATCGATCGATTGCGCTGCGCTATCAATGGATCCGTTGTTGGCGCAACCATCGACAGATAGCGCTGCGCCAGCGATCGATGAGTTTGGGCCAGTTGCGCGTTTTGACGATGGTTTCTGTTATGTATGTGTTCGTATTGCGCGGCAATCTGAAGGTTGCGCAAACATGGCAAAGGCCAACTTGCGCTTTTTTTAGGGTGTGCGCATTCTTATGACATATGACATATGATGAAGGCATTGACAGTGTGCTCTTAGTATGTTGTGATGGTTCAAAACTTCCTTGTTAGGCACATTTCCGCCCCATCGGAGAAAATCCAGACAAACTACAGCACACAGTTCGATGATATGACGCACTCATCCATGCTTCCTGCAAGTGTCAGCATCCCATGCACATGGTGTGCCAAATATAGTTGAAACAATGATGTCACATGGGAATCCCTGTGGCATCCCCTCGCCCATTGGATGATAAATAGGTCACGCAGTCTGGGTCATGTATTTGAATATGCAAATTTAATGCAAAGTGCCTTGGCCCAGTTCGTCACATGGGGTTTCCCGCCAAAACATTGTCAGGCATGCTCAAAGTCGGATGGCAGTCTTTCTTTGTATATTGTAAATATACAGGACCTGGAGAAGTAAACACTGTATGATTTTACATCTTTGGAAAGGATATTTTGTCAGGATCACAACCAAATAAGTTTTAGTTTGTCTGGGTTTTTTTCGTGTGAGAAAGATAGCCTTGAGTGAATGACAGATCGTTGGCAACTGCACCTTGCTACGGCGTTTAGTAACCTCAACATCTAATCTAAGTAAATATCTGTTTAATGGAAAGAAAGTACCAACCAACACTGGCATGACTGGGAAGCATACTCTTTCTGGATTAGGCCTACAGCCAAATAGTTTACAAAGGGATGTAGAAATACTTTGAGACAAATGGTGAAGGAAACGTAATGATCTCTTCTCAGATTGAATGCTGATGTCGGAAGTTCCATCAAGGAAGTTGCGTCAGTCAGGAAATTAGGACCTTGTCTCAATCATCTAGGCCTACGTGCCTGACTTGTAACTGCAGTTGAACTGGATGAGGTAGGGACCCCGGTAGGGACCATCCATCGTTAGCGCAGCGCCATCGATCGATGCTTGCGCTATCTATCGATGCATGCGCTAATTACCGATCCGTAGAAAGCGCAGCGCTATCGCTCGATGGCGCAGATCGGTCGATAGCGCGTAACACATGCATGTATGTAGGCCTATCCTGCACATGCAGGATACATGCATGCATGCAATGAATCTCGTTTTGCAACGTAACAACTTGTTCAACAAGTGATTCAAATGTTCAAAATGATCAAATCGGATTAAACAATATACACAAGTGTTTCCTAGCGTGATCAACTGGTTTACCTGAAGAAAAACAGCGAATTTTGGGCAAAATTGACACTGCCATCCTCACGTGATTTTCGTGAACAGCTACTTTTTACAAGTGCCAAAACTTTTTTGGCACTTGTAAAAAGTAGCTGTCATGAACATGATGATGAAGCATGCACTGAACTGCTGAACATGCTGAAAAAAAGCAGCTGTCATGAAATCATGAAAATGGAGATTTTCTGAGAAATTGCCAAAATGTTTACCTTTGCGAGCATTTTAATGCAACTATCCAGGCGGAATCAACTGATTCATGCTGGTGAGAACAGAGAGAAAGGGAAAGGGTTGTTTCATCAGCATGCAAGGGCCAGGCCCAGGGCTGGGTGAACACTGCATGACTGACGACTGAAGTGAAGTGCTGCTGCACCATGTGGCATGTGCACTGTGAGTGTGAAGCCACCACCAAAACCGAACCGTTTAGGCCCCCTAATCATGCTAATAGGCCCGTGGTCGGTCCCGACCGAGATTTGTCTCCATTGATTTCTGTAGTGTGAACAGGCCTAGGCCCTAGGCCTATCCCGCGCCACTTGAATTCAAAGCGGGGCCGCTCGGGCTGGGTCGCGGTTGGTCGAGACACGTTATCGGCTCGGGCTAGCCATATGCCATGGGCATGATGGGGCGGGATGCGCAGTGTACCGGTAAATAAGTAAAAGGGGCTTAGTTTTAGGCCTAGGGCCACCTTCACCCCTTTTCTATGATAATATATATAACGTGCTTGTTTGCCATGCCCACACACCAAGCACCAAGGTCCATAGGCCTATTCATAAGTCAAAGTGTGACGCTTATTTTTTGTGTGCTCGGATAAGTGTCACACTTAGGCCTAGACCTATTTTTCATTGGCGCACGGATCTGGTCTGTTTCCATTACGTTTGTCCCAAGTTTTCCGGATACAACAACGCAAAAGTCCATTTGATCACCTGAATTGGACAAATTCTGTGTGTGCCAATGAACCCCACTTTAGGCCTAGGCCTAGTAGTTTTATGAATTCGGGCCCCCCGAAGTTTTTAAGTGTTTTGCTGTAGTTCATAGTGTTGCTTTTTATACCTGCTAGGTGCCTTTAAGACAATATGTTCCCTGTCGTCAAATGCTGGTTCTCTCCTTGAGATGGTGAAGAGTTTTATCCCTCCTCTCCTTGCTGAGAAACATAAAGGCCAAGCAGGGAAAATTGCAGTCATAGGGGGCTCAAAGGAGTAAGTTGGTAGTTCCCTCATTCTTCTTCAATTCCTCCTCTTGTCCTTTAGTTGCTTTAGCTTATATACCAGACACTTGTCAGAGTTTACGGAGTGGAGCCCTTCTGGTACAAAAGAATCTCAGCTGCGCACTCAGGCAACTGCATAATCTGTTGCATTTTTACTTTTTCAGATACACTGGTGCACCTTACTTTGCTGCATATACCGCATTGAGAGTAGTGAGTAGAATAGAAAATCTATTGCCGAACATAATTTATTAAAATCAAATATTGTTGATGAAATGTGCTTTACATTATGTAATTGTGTAACTGCCAAATTTTCCATAGTAAATGAAGATTCTTTACAACTTAGTATAGGCCTACGACTACAGGGGGTTTTTGAGCAGAGATTTTTGTAAATTTGGTACGTATCGATCTAAGTGTCTTTTCCATGGGATCATTGCCCAAACACACAATCACAATTTGAACATCAGGATCCATACGTTCATTAACATATTTAAATCAAAGTGTGATACTTATCTTTTCTGTTGAACAAAGGATAAGTGTCACACTTAGACTTAAGTAGTTTTATGAATTTGGGCCCTGAAGCACATGTCTAAACTTGTCAGCACACCAGGTGATATCGCAAGTGATTATGGATCCACACCAAGCAGAATCGGCCTTTGATGCCAGGTGTGCGCTGGACAGTGATGTGTGGAATCTTCTCGCCAAAATATACCAAAACTGATATCATCTACTTTTCTGTGGCTGGTTATCAGATTGTTTTTTATGATATATGACATCATCCTCACTGCAACTGGTGTGCTACCCATATAAAGTGGCTTCAAATTGGTGACTTGTTTAAGGTTCAATTTATTTCTTCCAGGGTGCAGATCTGTCGTATGTGTTTTGTCCCCTGGAGGCAGCACCTGTAATCAAATCCTTCAGCCCAGACCTCATTGTTATACCCTTGCTGTAAGTATGCTTAATGTTCAAGTTTTAAGTTATAAAACTCGATTGACAAAGATTATGATTGATATCTTCTTGGTTCATATTCCATCTCATAGTAATACCTTACATACCTAAACTCGAGTCCGAGAATTGTTTGTGTAATAGGCCTAGTCGCCACTCTTACCCGAGTTCAGTGGTAGCTAACTCACAGTTGTCATATTTTCAACTCTTACACTTAAATGTTACAGAGATGATCCATCATCCGTGAGCGAGATTTCAAAATGGTTGAACCGGATTGACTCCTTGATCATTGGTCCTGGCCTCGGACGAGATGCAAACATACTTAATAATGTGAAGGTAAGATTAGTTCACTAGGTGTAAATTGCTGTCTGGGAACATACTTTAGTGAAATCTGTATGTATATTTGGATAATTTTTTAAGCAGTTCTGCAATGATTATCAACATTGGTCAGCCGGTGTGTCCGGGCAAAAGGGCTTTGAGGTTTCCTATTTGTCATTAGATGATGATATTTGTTTATTTACATGTAAAGTCCGGTAACATCTAAAAGTTAAAGTTAAAGTTTGGGTTTATAGTCTGATATCAACAACGGTAGAGGTGTCGCACTTATCTACGTAAGTGCGACCCAATGGAATGCGGAAGTTAGGCAATATATTAGTTGGATTTTCCACCACGGATCTTTAATCACACGCAACTCTTGAATAACCGATCGACAACGCGATCAGACTACAAAGAGACTTTTGTGCTGCCCAATAGTGTGCAACGGATCTTCGAGTTACTCAGGTTGAATACATAATTGAAAATGGCGAAATCCCTGTCTCATTTCCTGACTTCCACATTCCATTGGGTCGCGCTTAGATGTTGCCAGACTTTAGCGGTATTTATCTAGTCATAATGTCAGTTTTCATGTAGCTGTAGTTAAGGCTCTATTCTTCAGGGCATAGTGGGTGAAGCAAAGAAAAAGAATATACCAATTGTCATTGATGCTGTGAGTATTTAAATAGTTGGTGTGACTCCAGAATGGATTTCTCTGTAAAGGCATTGAAAAGAGAGAATTTAACACTTTATTGTTAAAAAGGACCATGGTATTGCCACTTTTTCTTGACAGCTGGCACCACCACGCCACTCTCCAACACAGGGACTAACATTGTCGGCGAATTGACCCAATTTACTACGTAAATTTTGTAATGCATTTTTGCAGTTCGTGTTGCTGCCACTAGGTGGCTCCCTCTACGTCAGCAGTCAAGTAACGCATTAGAGATCCAACATACACCGTGCTCCTTTAAGGTTTATGTTGTTTAAAATGTCAACGTTTATTATGGTTTCCGATCTCAAGATCGGAAACCATATAGTGTTTGGTCGTGGTGTCTGTCTGTGTGTGTGTGTGTGTCTGTCTGTCTGTCTGTCTGTCTGTTCAGTCTGTCACACCTGTAACTTTGTTCCTGCAAGAGCTACAGACCTGGAAATGTGACCTACCCCCAGGTTTCATGACCTGAGCTACAAGATGGAATGAAAATTTCCAGTCTCCGATACCTGGTTCATGGTGAAATTGATATATCAAAAGTTGAGATTTTGTCTGTCACACTTTTGTTTCTTGAATAACTTGTCTCCGACGCCAGGTAGAGCACTAGCAACAAGTTCCTTCCCTATGTTTATGGTCCTTGGCAAGATATTGGCATCAACAAATTTATTCTCCAGTGTCAGCATCATAATGATATTGATATATCAAATTTGATATTTTGACATATCGGGAGATCTGCCACAGTAAGTGACTTGAAACTGGTATCACAACATCATTGCTCATCCACGGATGTTATTGCAACTGAAATTTTCAGTTTGCACCTGCTCGGTCGCATGATATTTGCTGATATCGTGGTGAGATTTGATATTCAAATTTGATAACATGACATAAGTCAGAATCTGGTGATGGTAGAGACCTAAAACCTTCACCTACACCTAGGTTATCAAGGATGAGCTTTCAGATTACGCAATGACCTTGAAGGTCAGAGGTCAAGGTCAAGGTCAAACAGTTCTTAAGCGCAAATCTCCTCGGAATTTCAGGAAAAAACGAATTAGAAGCCTGAATTTACCATCCCCGATAGGTTTAATCAGGGATCCTGTCCCAGTTATGCAATACTTCTCAAGGTCAGAGGTCAAGGTCACAGCCAACCATCACAAATAACATGAGACAGAACCTGGTGATGGTGGAAGCCTAAAACCTTCATCTACACCTAGGTTATCAAGGATGAGCTTTCAGATTACACAATGACCTTGAAGGTCAGAGGTCAAGGTCAAGGTCAAACAGTTCTAAAGTGCAAATCTACTCAGAATTTCAGGGGAAAACTAATTAGAAGCCTGCATTAACCATCCCCTATTTGTTTAATCAAGGATCCCTGTTCCAGTTACGCAATACTTCTCAAGGTCATAGGTCAAGGTCACAGATAACTAGCTCTAGAGTAGTAAACTTATCATCGGAAACCATAGACATCGCTCCGATGTCCTTTTCTTGTTTTCAGGATGGTGTCTTCCTGATTTCACAACATCCAGATATTATCTATGAATACAAGAAAGCAATACTTACACCTAATGTTGTGGAATATGCAAGACTTTACCAGGCTGTGGTAAGTGTATCTTGCTTTACATACCAGTAGGCCATACTTGTAGGCTCGCAGTGCCATCCAATGGAAAAAGCAGTAGAGTCACTTGTGATCAGCTGGAATGTGGTCAAATGAAGTAATGGCTATGTCTCAGGTTACCAAGTAGAATAGTGAAGTAATGTAGTGTAGAATAATGAATGGCTATGTCTCAGGTTACCAAGTAATCTGTAGAATAGTGAAGTAAAGCCCTGTCTCCACTTGGCCCGCGAATCCCCGTGAGTCATCGGGAGTATATTCGTGGTGACACTCGCGGGGAATCAACTGGTGATCCACAGTGGTTTGCGGGCCAAGTGGAGACAGGGCACCGCAAATAGAAATGCCCGCGAGTGTTCCTGGGCACTCCCAGCAGTTTCCAACATGTTGAAAAAATCGCCGAGCAACCGCACCGCTCGCGAGTTGGCAGGCATACTGCGAATGGCCGCGAATGACCGCGAACAGTGGAGACACCTTCCCGGGGATATTGGCAGTCAATGGCCCCTGGCGTGGTGACCCGGATGTAGTTGATCAGAATGAGGTCACCGGCCGGGAGCCAAACGGAGGGCAAGGAATAGCCGCAAGTACTCACCAGGTGTAGACACGTTCGCGGTGACACCGCGAGCACGGGCTATTCGCGGTACTTCACTGCGAACAGCCCGTGCTCGCGATTTGGGGTCCATCGGCTGTGCTTTCGCGGGTAGTGTAGACTAGGCTTAATGTAGTGTAGAATAATGAAGTAATGGCTATGTCTCAGGTTACCAAGTAATCTGTAGAATAGTGTTGCTGAGGTGTTACTTCAACAATCATACTTCCAGAGATCACTAATGTCAATATTGCCTTTTCTTTTACCATTGGACGCCAGTACCGGTAGATTGTTTTTGTTGATTCGCACTTAGTCCTTGGTGTTGGTCGACGGATCATTGGCAAAAGTTTAGTTGAGGAGCCTTGATAGCCGAGTGGTTATCACGTCCGCTCAGCAAGCGGCAGGTCCGGGGTTTGAATTCAGCCCAGGTCATATGGGATTTCATTCTCAGCTCTTCACGGCCGTCGCATGGGACAGTAAGCTGTGGTGCCTTGTACCTTGTCTCTTTGGAAGGGCAAGTAGAAGACCCCATCCAAGTGAGGAACATGAATAGCTTGTGGTGGCCTCTTCTGTACTTACCAGGGCCAGTAATGCATCCTATGGCTTCGGCCCCGACGGAAAAATCAAATAGAGTGTCAGTCAGGAGCTATCGGTCACTCCCGTGGATTTGCCACAGGAACTATAAAAAAATCACTCCCAATGCACCTCAGAGGAGTGATTCACTCCCGCTATCTCAAGTTCAGACAGGAAACACCTTAAACATTGTCAAGTTCAAGGGGGTGAGCATGTCTGGGGAATCCGGAAGCATTCTTACACATCTTACGTCGCCATGACGA
This sequence comes from Notospermus geniculatus, assembly GCA_002633025.1. NCBI lineage: Eukaryota > Metazoa > Nemertea > Pilidiophora > Heteronemertea > Lineidae > Notospermus > Notospermus geniculatus. The sequence continues at coordinate 402,413 of NMRB01000147.1, forward strand.
GCAAAACCAACTTGAATACACGGATTAGACCTGCCAAAAGAATTGATGGGGTTTTATGTGAGTGGAATGGCAAGAGGCATGATTTGCGGTAACTGACGGTAACACGCCAGTGAAAAGTTGATTACGGGCACTATTCTGATCGCGCCGGTTGTCTTTCCACGAGCATCATGAATCACACCAGAAATTTTATTTCACGGTCGTTTACGGGCGCCGATGTGATCGCGCCCGTTTCCTGACTGGCACTGCAAATACAAATAGTCATTGGCAAAACTGTCTCGAATAAAGTCTCATCTCCCAGCTGGCAGAAAGACAAAAGAGAGGCAACTGAGCAGGATGCAACTTAGGTTAGTCTTCGTTCTCAAGAATGAAAATTTTTTCACTTGGTTATTTCTTCCATGAATTCAAAATTTTGCATCCTCAATAGAAGAAACCCTTCCATGAATTCAAAATTTTGCATCAATAGAAGAAACCCATTGCAATCCTCTTTTGACCACATAGCTTTTACAAATTTGTTCTGTTGCTACAGATCGGTTCCTCACCAGACTCTCATGACCCAAACGATGGCTTAAGAAAGCTATCTCAGGCAATGGGGAATGTGACAATTGTCAGGAAAGGGCCACATGATATCATATCAGACGGGAATAATGGTAAGGTTTAAGATTTTGGTTTTGGAAAACCTTTGCAGTTTGGATGACAGAACGGATGTGAAAGGCTATGGAGTAAATTACAAGTCATGAATTAAAGTCTGGCAACATCTAAGTGCAACCCAATGGAATGCGGATGTTAGGCAATATATTAGTTGGATTTTCCACAGATCTTTAATCACATGCAACTCTTGAATAACCGATCAACAACGCGATCAAACTATACAAACAGACTTTAGCAGTGCCCAACAGTGTGCGATGGGTCGTTCAATTACCTTGTCTTTTCAGTGGTCGTGTGTGAAGCAGAAGGTAGCCTGCGGCGATGTGGGGGCCAGGGAGACCTCCTCTCTGGTAGTATGGGGTTATTCAACTTGTGGGCTCATCGTGCATTTGATAGCACTGAAAAGTAAGTTGCCCTGCTCCTACAAATTGCCCTTGATAATTTGAGAAAGTCAATTGCATTATTCTTGTAACTGCTTCGGCTAACAATGACTTTTGAAATATTTTTTCAGTTCACATCTCAAGTCGTTAGGACCTACGTTAGCTGCAGCATATGGTGCTTGTCTTTTTACTCGCCAGTGCAGTCGGTTGGCATTTAAGGAAACCGGACGATGCATGGTTACAGCGGACATGATCCAACAGATACCAAGAGCATTTAGATTACAATTTGAATGAACTTCTGTGTGCAGAATGAGAATTCCAATTGTATTTCCTGTGTAAAGTGAACAATTTCTAATCTGTAAATATACCTAAGTACTTTGCAACTTTTTGCCAATGTTTCTTATTCTACATCAGATCTTTTTGTCATTTCCCAAATTTTTGAAGTCTCTCCGACACTGCTCNTATAACTTTGACCTCATGGTTCGAATCCATGAATAGAGCTGACCATGTATGATTGACGTCTTGCCTGCCCCTTTGTGCTATGTTTACATCACAATTCGTCAGCAATGCCTGGATAACCGATGTCGAATGAGTAGGCCTACCGCACTTTCTGACCGAGGGTTTTGCATAACGACTAGCACGGATAACTAGGCCCACCAGGTCTATACAGGTGTTTAATTTGTTGAACATTTCTGTGAATTACCCTGTTACGTCATAGTCCCCGAACGACAAAACCCAACGGAAAGATAATCAATCGCACGGTACACAGATTAAACCACAAATAGCAATCTGTTTATCCGTACTGACAACCACGAGTCACTTTCAGCCCACCAGCACGAGTCGAAAATGTGCGCCAATGAACAACAAGGGACCGTGGGCCTATTCACGCTGCGCTGCTTGGGGGCGGTCACAGGCACGTATAATGAACCGGTCTTAAATCGATGGAAGTAGAGTAATTACATAGGGAATGCACAGCAGTATTTTACATGTACATGTATCCTCCAGTTTCATGACCTCAATACATGTACACCTATAATTTTACAATCCGACTACATGTATTCAACATCAGCGATGATTTAACTTGAGTTACTCCACGAAGTTTGCATCTAAAGCGTCGGAATGCGGTATATAGGATGCGGAAGTGGTATATGTTATGCTTTTTTCGCATACAACATATCACTTCCGCATCCCATATACCGCATTCCGGATGTCTGGTAAATGCAGTTTAATTCTTCAAAGTGCAGACAAGTGCACTACTTAACCAGCTTAAATTTGGGAGGGCAAGACAATCGGTCATATGAATAAAGACCAGCAAATGCTTTTACTTCAGAATTGTACAGCATTGCCTAGTGCATTTGTATTGCAAAATTCAGGTAAAAGCATTTACTGTTCTTTATTCATATTGCCCAATGTTCCCAACTCAGACTCCAGATGATTGTCTTTTTGTGAACTACATCATCAAATACAAGCAGATTTTCGAAAGCAATGGTGTCTTCTCTCTCGTAAAAAAGAGTAGAATCCACTTGAGTGGTAAAATGACCTCGGACTTAAAAATCTGAATGTATGGAATTTGAGTCGGAGCAGACAAATAAAGACCTAGGTAGTTTTATCCCACCACAGGGAATCTTCTAAGTAGGCCTAGTTTTTACCAGTATCCAGAGGTAGAACCAGTATTTGTGTTTGATTTTTCCATCAGGGCCGAAGCTGTGGCATTACTGCAGTATTGGCCCTGGTAATTACGAAAAGCCGGCATCTCAAGCTACTCATTTTCTTCACTTGGATGGGGTCTTTTACTTGCCCTGGCAAAGAAACAAGGTACAAGGCACAACGGCTTACCATCCCCTGAGACGGACGTGAAGAGCAGGGAACGAAATCCCATATAGCCTGGGCTAGATTCGAACCCAGGATCTGCCGCGGTACAACCAGTAATGAGTTTCAAAGCACAATCTTTCTTTGAAAGCAAATAGTTCGATATAAGAAGAATCCACCTAACATCTCTAATCTACAGGGAAGCTTGGCTTTCACTCTCGTTATTTAGCTGATGTGGCTTTCTTTGGGGATGCAACTTTCCTTGGTGATGAAGATGTTGATGATGTTACTTTCTTCCTTTTGCGGGGACTTGTTTTTCTTTTGCGGGGACTTGTTTTTCTGGGTCGTCGTTGGTCCTTGAACACTATACACTGCAATTAGATGAGACACATTCAGAATTCAGAATACAGTTTACACCGAGACAGGCACTGTTACGGTGGCGACCTCAGTGTAACCTGCCACATTCAATCCCAGTTGGTACCATCCAAAAGTACCGTAATCAGTGGTACGGTGATGTAGAGTGCTGGCGGTTGATGCCTTATGTGGGGGTCCATGGGTTCAGGCCGGGTAGGAAGCTGTCTTTCAGCTTAGAAACCCGTTATTATTTCATACCTGTTCATCTAAGATGTCAATCAATTTGTTGGCGGAGCATCCAAGACCAGCCTCTTTTAACTTGTTGGCCAACCAACCCAGCTCGATTGGCTGCAAAAGAAATGTACAAAGAGTGCTATAGTATCTTTTTTTGATGGGATGTATTTGTCCATTCAATAGTATCTTTTTTTGATGGGATGTATTTGTCCATTTAATAGTATCTTTTTTGATGGGATGTATTTGTCCATTCAATAGTATCCTTTTTTGATGGGATGTATTTGTCTATTTAATAATATGGTACAATGGACTGAGTATTCATCCCCCGAGGTAGATAAAGGTTAAGCCTTCATCACCTGATATTTGAGTACCATGGTGTACAGGGCTTTGTCTCGCTTGATGAAGCTCAAGATCTTCTCCTTCAGAGACCTGTTGCTCTCTTGTTGTGACAGTGTCAAATCAGCATCGTCAGTAACACTGGAGTCAGATTCCATGCTGGAAATATATAATGATTTCAACAGCACGAAATTGAAGTGAACGAATGTGCCAAGAAAGTGATATTGGGTCATATGAATAAAGACAAGCAAATGCTTTTACTTCAGATTTGTACAGCATAGCCTAGTGCATTTGTATTGCCAAATTCAAGTAAAAGCATTTACTAGTCTTCATTCATATGACCTGCTATCTGGAGTTTAAACTGGGATACCGGTAGTGGCAAATTTCTGTTAAAGGTCGGTGCCCATGAAGCAATATTGATGGATGGATGCACTGGGACACTGGCAAATTTGTGATTGAACCACAAAGTGATTAAGAGGGTTCCACCTACCCTGAAGTGGTAGATGATCCAGAAGAATTGTCAAGATCAGACTCGCTGTCAGATATCTCGTGCATAGGATGTTGCCTTGTACCCTTCGTGACCTGTTCTTCGTCATGTCTAACCTCTCGACTGCTAAACGCCGATTTTTTACCCATGCCTAATCTTGACGAGAGCGGCACATCAATGTCACTCAACGTATCATCTTCCTCTTCCTGGTTTTGATCAGGCTGTCTTTCAAACGTCACAACACGACGAATCTTCTCCTTGACGATGACTCCTTGTTTTTTGGCATCTGGTGTGAAATCTGGGTCGGTCTCATCTAAAACAAATGAACCACCATCAAATTTAGAAAACGAATATCAAGAACCTCAATAACAGTGATTGCGAAACCAATTTTGCAATCACTAGGCAATACCCGTTCAGTGGCGGAACTGCTAAATTCATGCATCATTAGGAGCGCTTGGGGGATGTAATGACGTCATACCCGTTCGAGTGGTGTAATGATGTCATTCCATCTTGCATGACGTTGCCAACATCACGGATGACACGACGGGAATCTCGATGACGTCGTTGATATTTCGAAAACTATAAATCATATCAAAATGCGGGCTTCATAAGGACACTTCCCAGGTCTGTCTGCATGTGCACACCAAGTTTGGGGTGATCCGTTCGTCAGACTTGGAGAAAATCGTGAACAAACAAACAAACTCTTCTCAAATTTTAGTAGTCTTTTACTCAATACTTACACTGATGTGTTTCCTCATACACATGTTTGAGAAGTTTGATGGATTTTTTCTTTGCCATTGGTCTTACGCCGATCTTAGATAATGCTGTCTGTAAAGAAATACCAGTCGTCATGGTGAACTAAAAGCTGCTAATAATGTGACCCTGGTAACAGAGCAAACGAGGGAACACACTGTACAGTTGTTAGCTCACTTAGATGTATGGTAGCCTACTTGTAGGCGACTCAATAATTCAGCCCTTCAAAGTCAGTGTTTCTGGCTGCATTGCCCCTTCACCTGTCATAAGCACAAGAACCAGACACAGGCATACCTTGATATGAGGTGTCTTCATATTATCATAATCAGGCATTGGTGTGTAGGGTGATGGAACAGTCAATTTTTTCCTTGTTGCTGGCGTCTTGTCGGTTCTCAACTTTTCCTGGTTTTCTTGCTCCTCCTCAAATGATCCATCGTCCAAGAATGCGATAAGTGTATTGTTATGACCACCGCGTGGTTGATCCTGGATAATGAAACACTACAACTGTGATTAATCGCATTTCAGGGCAAATAAATACAGGACTTTCATGTGCATACTACACTGACATCGACACAATATTGTAACTTGAATACACATGTACACAGCTGCAATGTACGTTAGTACTATGTAAATGTATAGGTACTATACTAGCCTCTGCTGCGCACAAATTCTTGATTCAATGAGCGCAGATAACACCTCACCTGATCACCAGACTTCTTTTTGGTCTTCACATCTTTATCTTTTCCATACTCATCATCAGTATCATCGCTCAGTACTGTGATTTCTGAAATGTAACACCAATTGTCACCCTGTCAAATCAGCATCCTCTGAAAAATTCTGGCCAACAATACATCAACAAGCGGTGGCATTTATCCTAATTCATGAAATTTGCTGACCAACAATACAACAAGAGGTGGCATTTATCCTAAATCATGAAATATGCTGGCCAACAATACATCAACAACAGGAGGCAATAGCGAGGTTTAGCACCTTTCTGACTCCGGCTTCAACTACGGTACCAGAATGAATTGCAGTCCGATGTAGACGTCCTTGATAAAAACGATTTGATAGACGTTTGCAAATCGTAAAATGCCATAACTTTGTAGCAGAATAATTTTGATTGATCTGTAATCAGAAGTGCACATGAATCACAAATATTATAGTCGTGTTTTAAGTCGTAACGACTACATCCGCACTTCCGATTTATACGGCCAAATTTTTCTGCGTTCAATTTATGGTGTTTGACGAATTGAAAAAGTCTATCAAATCATTTTTATCAAGGATATCCACAGCGGAATGCATGCAATTCATTCTCGTAGTTGAAGTCCGAGTCGGAAAGGTGCCAAACCTCGCTATATCCCCGATTCAAAAAATTTGCTGGCCAACAATCAACAAGAGGTGGCATTTATCCTGAATCATGAAATTTGCTGGCCAACAATACATCAACAAGAGGTAGCATTTATCCTAAATCATGAAATTTGCTGGCGAACAATACATCAACATGAGGTGGCATTTATCCTGAATCATGAAATTTGACTGGCAAACAATATAGCAAGAGGAAGCCACTTTTATCCTGTACACTGCATTTGCTGGCCAACAATACATTAACAGGGGGCATCAGTTATTTAACCTGAATTATGAACTCTGAAACAAAAGGTTTAAAAGATCCAAACAAGAGCTCACCTGGTCCTCCAGTCAAGACTTCATCATCGTCGAACATGTCTGGACTTTCTGCACGGCTGGAAGGGACCTGGCGTCGGGTGACTGCTGGGCTGACGTCTAAAACGTCATCAACAACACCATGATTTAGACCATCCTCAGACGATTTGCTTTTGGAAGCATTTTGACTGGAAGTGGGGCTCATACGATTGAATCGAGGACTTGGCACAAGCACATTTTCATCGTAGGCATCTGGTATGGACAGGCTGAGGAATGAATCTTCCTGTCTGGATTTGTTCCCAGACGACCCAGAGGGGCTTTGACTACCAGAACTTAGACATGGTTTTTGCATCACAACATCATCAGTTTGCTTTGAAATGTCCCTGTCCACTTGTGCCACTCTTTGGCAATGATTTCGATCCCTATTTGATTTTAACGTCTCTCGGAATTCTTCGTTTCCTCGCTGGACCAAAGAAGACCGATCCTGCTGTCTGCTCGCAGGTTTACCAGGAATATTATCATTTGAATCCTCATCGCTTGAATCGAGAATTTCCACGATAATAGTTTGTTTCTGTTTTGGATCATCTCCCCTTAAAACATGAGGTGGGCTGACTGGTCTTCCAACTTGACGAATATCAATGCCACTCTCATGATTCCTACCTCTCCTTTTATCAAAATTGCCAGAAAATGGAGTCCTTTTTCTCTCTCCCCCTCGTGATACCCTCAATTCACCTGAGCTTTCATTATCATTATCACCGACTCCGTGTCTCTTTCTTTTCAACCGGTCCGCATCCGTCTCATTGCTCTGCAATCTTTTCCTCTTGAGCATTTGGTTCCTTACATTAGAAGGACTGCGAGGAACTATTTTCGGCGAAGGCGTATACCGTTTCTTTGCCTTCAGTGATTCTGGTGATTGCCGAGGGCTACTATACGCATGAACTTTCGGCGAATCTAAAAGCGTGAATAGTGAAGTTGATTTCTTCCGTGGGGACTTTTCACGTCGCACTACACCAGTGGCAGAGAATATTGGAGAATCTGGGCTGATATCAATCACATTTGACTGAATGTGGGCAGTTGGTGATTCAGCGACGATCAGATGTGGTGCCGGTCGCAGAGACAAAGGCCGTTCACCATCATCGGAATCACTCAAGTTGGTGTAATTTCGCACGTCGCCTAATTTTGACGGCGGGGAGTGGTAGACTTTGTCGAAATGAGGAGAACAGGGAAATCTGTCGGCAGAAGCATCGAACAAACTAGCAGACGAGGCACCCTCAACAAATGATTGGGTAGGGGTGTCAATATCCAGGGTGGGTGGTTCCTGTGTTTTGACGATATGGCCCATTCCCTCCTCTCCCTCTTGATGTCCCTTTTCCAGTATTTTTTGAGATTGAGATGTCTCCATTATTTGTGTTGTCAGTTTTTGAGATGCTGTCCGAGGAGTTACGAGCTGGAACGTCGTTCGCCGATCTTTATTAACAGGAGATAAGAAAAGTGAGTCATCATTGGTGTAATCTCGTACGGTGGAGGAACGTGGCGTGGAAGACTGTTGCCAAGCACCTGAAGAATCTCTCCCCGGCGTGTCGCCATACTGAACAACATCGGAACCACGTCTTGAAATCGCTGAGCAATTCGACAGATTCAAAGAACGAGCAGACAACTTTCTCAACTTCACGACCGGTGATCCTGGATTTCGGAACTTGGGCGACTTCTTCGCGATTCTCTCATCGTTTATGACCACTTTTGTCGATTTCTTGATTTTAGCTTGCGATGGACTTCTGGGTAGTGCAAAACTACCATCCCCTTCTTGTTCTCTCATTGGTTTATTCTCACTTGTTTGTCTACTGGTTTCGAGGTCTTTCCCAACACCACGTTTTTCTGATGCTCGCGACTTCTTCTTCGGACTCGCACCTTCTTGAAACAAGGTCCCGTCACTACCAATAACCATATGACTGTACACTGATCTCAGTGTCCTCGTTTTGTCAGGTGAGGTCGAAACTTTCTTTGTCCCCTGACGACCATGACATAAATCTGAATCCTCAGCACCAAATGATCCCGATTGTCTCCCTCCGACTTTATTCCTATCAAATTTATTGAACTCAGAAGCTGTCTCTGATAAGATTCTTTCAGCACATACAGGCAAATTGTGTTCCTCCAGCATAAAGTGTGACCTCTCTTTTCCCTTGGCACCCGCCTCAAACTGCTGTGTGTCTTCAACAGCTTCCTCACTAGCATTATCTTCTTCTCTACCACCACACGTAGCAGACTTATTCATGTCATTCTCTGTGTCGATTTTCTTTCCTTCATCCTCTGGTCTATCATCGACTAAAGAATATCCTTCTCTAAACATAATTCTCTGCACGCTAATTCTCTCTTGGTCATTCCCACAAGGGACGGCTCCAACTGGTCCAGAGTTTTTACTTAGCTTGGTTTTCTTAGCTACCTCAGACCCCTGTCCAACCTTCTCATTGGCAATCATTCTGAAGTCCTCGATGTCGAATCCAGTGGAACCAGTAGGGCTAACAACGTCTTCTCTAGTTGGGCTCCCGTCTTCATCTCGAGAGGAACAACCTTTGTTTAACACATCTACACTCTGATCAATTTTGTGCTGCAGCATCTGATCTTTATCTCGATAGGAACAACCTTTGTTTAACACATCTACACTCTGATCACTTTTCTGCTGCAACATCTGATCTTTATCTCGAGAGGAACAACCTTTGTTTAACACATCTACACTCTGATCACTTTTCTGCTGCAACATCTGATCTTTATCTCGTGAGGAACAACCTTTGTTTGACACATCTACACTCTGATCACTTCTCCGCTGCAACATCTGATCTTTATCTCGAGAGGAACAACCTTTGTTTAACACTTCTACACTCTGATCACTTTTCTGCTGCAACATCTGATCTTTATCTCGAGAGGAACAACCTTTGTTTAACACCTTTACACTCGGATTCCTTTTCTCCTGCAGCACCTCATTGTCATTGGTACTGTCCAAACATTGTTCCCGAGCATCAGGTTTTATGATGTCAACAGAATCAGAGCTATCCTCATCATACCTCCTGACACTACTGAATTTTTCTCTTTCCTCACGATTCCTTCGTGCCACGGCACACTTCTCCTCCAACTTCCTCTGAAGATCCTTCATAGTCTTTTTCATGTCTCTCTCACTGAAATCAAATTCAACAACAGCAACATCTGCAACAGATGACTCTGATGAATTGTCTGCATATGTTTCACAATCTGCTTTAGCATTTGATTGGAAACATGCCTGCCCATCCCTCACATGAGCACTTTTTGACAAATTCATTTCCTCAATAATATTATGCCCCTGAAGGTCATCTTTTCCTGGCAGGTTTTCCACACACTGTTGTCTGCCACCCTGTTCGTCGCTAGATTTGGAGCTGGCAGACCGGCTGTCGTCTTTTGAGTCTTTTCTTTTTCCACGTATCTGCCCCATAGGATTACTAGACATGGTTATTTCAGCACTGGCACTCTCTCTTCCTAATTCGTCTGACACATTTTCAGCTCCCGTGCAACTTTTTGCCCCACTCGGCAAAGATGAATTGTAGGTAACTGCAACCTTTGACCCAACATCCTCACAAACAACCTCAGAATCTTTCAATAACTTCATCATGTTCATAGACTGCTTCGACGGTGATACCTCCGTCATGGTCCAGATGGTCTCATCGATGTCCATATCAACCGAATCATCGTCCCGATCATATTTTCCAACACTTCCATGATCTTCGAAGAGGATTCCATCAACCTGCACGGTGCAGATCCCATTTTTGACTTGAACACCTTCCATTTTCCAATCACTGATTTTACCAGTTTCCCTTTCCTTTTCATTAACAACACAATTTGGGTCAGATTCATCTCCGATATCGTCCCCGCTCTCATCAGCACCTTTGCTTATATTTGAGTGAGATAATTTCACCGAGTTTTTTCTATCATTCCTACTTCTATGATTGAATCTGTGATTGTCACCTTCTCCTGCATAATCATGATTATTAGCTGCTAAGTCATCCGATGACTTCACCGAGTCTTTTCTACCACTCCTACTTCTAAGATTCCATCTGGCATTGTCACCTTCACATGCAGAATCACGATTTTTAGCACTTAAGTCAGCCCAACTCGCCTCTTCAACCAACGACTCCCTCATCGCATCAGCATCATCGAAGCAGATGTCATAATCTACAATCCCAGGCTCCTCTCCTGATACAAACGATTTATTTTTCTGTGAATTAGCACGATTTTTCTGTGACATGAACTCATAAATTTCCTGCAAGTCTTCATCATTCATTTTAACATTCTTGTTCTCCTGATCCGATGCATCGTCTTCCTCTATTTCCTCCTCATCCTCCCAAAAACTCTTCAACATCTCCTCTATCTCCATGGTAACTGCTTCACCGGCAGACGTCCCTTCAGCAGCAGCAGCAGCCTCCCATCCCTTCTTTCGGCATTCTTTCAATAGTTCATGAAGATCAAATCTACAAATACACAAAAACCCCTTCATGGTAAGCAAGGCCTAATTAAATTTCAATTACACAAAGAAATTTTATGATCAACAAGGCTAAATAGGGATCAATGTCATGATCAATCACAACTACGCAAAGAAATATTTATGTTCAACAAATCTAAATTCAAATCAATGTCATGATCAATCACAACTATGCAAAGAAACGTTCATGATCAACAAGGCTAAATATATATCAAGGCTAACTTTATATCCATGTCATGATCAATCACAACTACAGTAAACATCGCATAAGTCGGATGCAAGTGGGCCAGCAAATTTTGTCCAACTTAGAGAAAACCCGCCTTATGTGTAAGTCGGATTTTCTCCGACTTACGTGTAAGTCAGATTTTTATCTGACTTAGACGTACAAGTTGGAGAAAATCTGATTTGTGCGACATTGGTAATGAACTCCAGAATTGCCAAAAAGATCGGGACCATATTCATGGTGCACACTTAAGGCTACCGGCTCTTAAGGCCCTCTAAAACTATTGTGTTGGGAACAACAAAAATAGATTAAGAGGACACTAAGAGTATAGACCTAAGTGTGCTTCATGAATAAAGCCCCTGCTTACTTGTCGATCTTGATGGCGCATTTCTTCTCAGAAACGCGACAGCTGACGGAAATTGCCGATCATAGTCAACGGAAAAGTGTTCCTCTCGGCAGTTTCAAATGCATTTGTCCAATGTTGTGAATGTGTGTATTAGATTGTGTGCATAACCTATGCTCATCCGACTTATGTGACAAGATTTTAATGGAAATGTATTACACTGTGACTCAAATTTTCATCCGACTTAGGCGAAAATCCGCTTACAGAATCCGAGTTATGCGATGATTTTTTAACGTTGGAAAAAATCGGGACCTCGGGAGGTCATCCGAGTTATGTGATTATCCGATTTATTCGACTCTGACTTATGCGATGTTTACTCTAGGTACACAAAGAAACCTTCATGATCAACAAGGCTGTGGCTAAATCCAAATCTATGTCATGATCATCTATCATTAACTACACAAAGGAACTTTTATGATCAACGAGACTAAATATAAATCAAAGTCATGAAAAATAGAATCACATTAAGAAATATTTGCTGGACCAAAAGAAGATAATATTACTACCCAGATGCCTTCACAGCTTTATAGTTTGGGATGACTACACCACAAAGATCAGGAAAACTTATTCATGTTTACTTTACCTTTGACTGAGACTGCCGACATCGCTGAGGACATCGTCTTCCTCAAGGTCAGGGTGAAGGATTTCCCCAGCGTAGAGATATGTCAGCAGCACCATGATGGACGGTCGCAAGACGTCAGCGAACTCAATGATTTTGTCACGCTTAACTTCCTCAAGTAACTTGGGGCAACGAGCAGCGAGGACAAATTTGTGAGCTGGGACGTATTCGACGTTTTTACACATGATGGAAACGTCACTCAGCTGAGGGTTCCCTATCATTTTCTTGAAGTCCATAATCACGGTATCTTGGTAACAACTGCCAGTTTCTTCTTCATCGTTGATGTCTTCATCCTTTAACGAGCAGAAAGGATTCAAGTGGAACACATTATTTTTCGTGTGGGACACTTCCTGTTTTCAAGAGGGACACTTCCCCATTTCATGAGGCCGTTTGCCTCTCAGGGACACTTACCTTTTGAATGGTACAGAACCCGGTAGCGGGAATCTTATTGCTGACACTGAGCAAGTCCTCCTCATCGAACACACGGGATGAGTCAAATTCAACCACCTGTAAAACAAACCAAAAGGTGTACGGTAAAACTGACAAGGGATAGTCCGAGAATTCCACCCTTCTCCTGAATGCGTTTCTTTCGACAACATTTGAACATGTACACTCGTTTTAATAAAATCAAAAGGAAAAGAAACTCCACGATCAAATCGTACCCCTGTTGTATCACTCAAAGAACTGAACAGTAAAAATCAACACATACCTCAGCGCTTGCCTTTTCTGCAGGTTGCGACTTGGCAGGACTGACAACAAACTGACTGGCCAGGGATTTCTTCCGTCCCGGCACCTGTGACATACGCTTTATTTTGCTTCCCATGGCCACCTTACATGGACTTATAGGAGGCATTAAACAGGCAACATAATACTTTTCCAGAATTTCGTCAGATCTTATGCAACTTCGCCACCAGAGGGAATGATCCTGAAATCAACAAATATGACTCTAGTGGCAAGTACCTCTTCGAGGTACTTATACATACAATCTCTATACACCAAAGTTCAGTCCTACTAAGAGAATGAATGTCACGATGATAGGAGAAGGTCTTTTATGGACAATGGCAACTCAGCTCCCTGGCCTATTCACCTCACGTACCTTTTCCCCTATTACAACCTGTAAAGTATCATCCCAGTCATCTTCGAACAGTTTACTCGGCTTTAACCCCGGTACTTGATTGGGAAATGGGGACACGTCATCCTGAAAATAAAAAGAAAAGGATTATGAAATAAGGAGAAAGGTGCACCCTTTTTAGTTCTAACAACACAGATGCGATGAACATTTATCATAAGTACAATTCCCACCTGAATTAGCCCGAAAACTCTCTCTTCAATCATTCTTCGTCTGTCCTCACTTCCTCTAGCAACCAGCAGTGGAACCTTTGCAGGTCTGAAAGAGAACACCCAATCCAATGTTCAAACACCAACACTTTTTCAGTAACAACCAAAACACTATTTTCAGGCTTGAAAATGAACTTATCGGAAATCCACTTCACGATTATAAATGTCACATACTCATTTTTCTTTTTTCCTTTTGTGCTTTTCTGTGCTGGAGCGGGCCAAACAGGTTTCATAGATGTAACTGGAACATTGTCAGATGACTCGGTGAGAGACCTTGAAAGGGCCAACGTAATTTGCAAGTCCTCTTCAAATTTACTGAAAATGGAAAAATAATGTTTCACATATTATCCTTAACACATCAAATCGGTGAAACCCTTTAGTTCAAAATTTCATGGAACAAAACTTATACTAACTTAGCTGGTTCTTTCACTATTTTGGTCTGTTTTTTCTTTCCAGTGGCCTTTTTCTTTTCCCTGAAAGAGATACACAAATTAAGCGATTAGTCAAGTCAGTTGATTTCATTCAGCATACATGTACATGTGTGTACATATTCCCTCAGCCTTTAAAATGTCTCCCAAAGACAATGAGCTGTGACAAGTCAAATGTCCATGAAATGTGCCCGACACACTTACTTCTCAGGGATGATCTGCCCACTGACCAATTTTGTCAGGTACTCCTGTTCCTGTCTGCACAGAGCCACCTTCAACTCCTGTGGGGTATACCTACTTCTCTTGGCGCAGGCATTCAAATGATTCTTTCTGGCCTGAAATTTGAGATTTTGGAATCAGACGACGCTGATGTACCGGTAGTTATTCTCTTCTTATCAATATGTACTTATCCTCTCAAAACCACGAAATATTCTGGAAAAGGTCGTGGAAAACGCAATGAGTACAGTCTGGAACAGGTGTTTATTTACTCTAGACAGCTACGTTATCAACATCTTTGAATGAAGCAAGTAGAGAACTTAAGCTTCCTCAGCGACTCACCTGTGGTTGTTTAAACTTCGCATCACATATCGGGCAGGGTAGGAGAGCATTTTCTAATCTCCGAACAGAAGCCTCTTCTGCCAGTCTTTGTTCTTCTTCCTCGATTTCCTGTAAATATATCAGTGGCAATGCAGGGGGTGAGAAACATAACCAAAAATAGATCAGGAATTGGGTTGGACAATAAAGGATGAGAGAGCTTCGATAAAAGTGACTAGATAGAGATGGTATGGTCAAGGATTCCCTGTATATTCTCACCTTATCCAGGCACTTATTGACGTGCTGCATCTTTCTCATTGAATTCATGTGACTGATGTCTTTATGACACATTTGACATATAAACACTTCCTCATCCATCAACTTCTCCTCTGTCAGCTTCTCCTCTTCCCTAGCAGCCAGTTGCTTGGCAAGTTCATGATCATCTGAAGATGAAAAGAATAGAAGGGCCATTTTATGTTCCACCAGTACCGGTATCCTGACTACATGCAAGGATGATATTACATATACCATTCTGAAACAAACACATTTTTCATGTGAAATTACAAACCACGAATAGCAACGTTTGGTTTCCCAGTGGTGATACGTACCCTGAATATCAATATCTTTCTGTACATCCAACTTTGATGGCTTCACCATGACATCAGACTCCGCAGCCTCGCTCAACTCATCTCGACTTTCCGACGTCAGATCACTCGCGTGCACAGTCACATCTGACGCCTCGTCCTCCATCGTCTCCGACGTCCCAACAACTTCACTCCACTCATCGTGACTTCGACTCCCTGAAGTCGTATCAGTCGATGAGTGCAACCACTTGGACGGAAGAATCCACTGTCCTCTTACGACATACCTTTTCTCTGGTGATAACCCAGTTAATTTTTCCACGAGAACTTTGCCAGGTCGAATACTCGTCTCCTCGTTACTTTCAGGACATGTCTCCGAATCCGTAACACCTTCAGATTGTTTTTCTCCAATGGGTTTTACATTCTCAAGCCTCGACTTTTTTGAGCCCAGACACCTTGATATGAGCTCTTTTTTAGCAGGGCCATGAACAGTTCTCTTATCCCTCTCTACATGTAGTTCAATTTCTAGACCACTGCTCGCACTGGCGGATTCAAAATCAGTCTCTTCTCGAAATACTCTTGATCGTTTTGCATTTCCACATCCTCCTTTTTCAGAATTCCCCACTCTCACCTTCCGACTGAGTTTTCCTCGCTTTTGTCCATCCACATTCTTCCTGATCCTGAAATTTGATCCCTTCACGCTTTGGAAATCATCAGTGTCGTCGAGATTAGCCTCGAAGTATCTGTCAGATTTGTTACCATGATTTGATTTCTCCATATCAACACTTTAGTCATGCTCATGAGTGTCATGAAGAATAGAAATTCAAGCAGCGGTCATGAAAACTGCAGAAAAATATCTAAAATGATTACACAGGTTGATAACAAAATCACTTATGAGTCACATTCTGCTGACATTATCCTACTGGAAATGAATTAATTTGTTTTTGATTTTACATCACCCTGATATGTCAATTGCCTCAGTCATGTCATGTCAGTTTGCAGTGTAGATCCGTTTCAAGCAAATGAGTTACTTGGTTCCTTCACTGCCTGTTTCTGCATATTTCTCGAGTTTTTCCCTTCTTTCCATAATTTCTTTGATTCGTTGGCTGCGTTCCTCGGCTCTCAAATCATACCTTCGTTGCATTTCCATGAAGGTGTCATTTTTCCAGTCATAACATAGCCTGAAAAATTTATAACAGTAACACTCAGGGTGAATTTTTTGTTGAAATCAGCCTGACCTAGAATTTTCTACTTAAAATCTATGAAAAGTACATCACCGCACCGCCGGTGTGATAGGAATCAGCGTCCTAGGAATGGAGATCCGCCAATAATAGCCCGCTAATTGTAAGAAGGTTACCGTATACGCAAATATTTTCGCGGGATAATATTTCACGAATTGAACATTTTTTTGCCGTTTCGCGTGGATTAATGTTGGCGTCAATGGCAGGGAAGGGAACTTATGGCGGGCCGAAGCAGTCATAATTCGCTATTTACCATTCAACGGTATTTAAATATCGTTCAACGATAAAAAAGAAAAAATATTTGGCTGTTACATGAAAAATATGTCCCGTTGTAATAAAAATATTTTGCATTCAACGATAAATACAGGCGTTACAATAAAAATCATATCGTTACAATAAAAATACCTGCAGAGATGCCAACCTCAAAATTACCCCTATCAGTAATTTTTGTCCAAAATCTGCAGTTTGTCCGTAGTCCCTTATCCACATCCATTTCGGGTCGCAGAGAAGTGAAAAAGTCTGACGACATGACATGAACCGCCACAAATCCACGTAAGAAACGCCACCTATCATATACACAGTCGCGCTCAAAGCTGATTTCATATGTACACATGCTGTAGTGGAACTGAACACACTGCTTGAAGTGCAATGCATGCGTGAGACTCACGAGTTCGGATTGAGGTCGGTTTTGCTTCGGCAATTTTCGTCATTAGACCGGTTCTCGTCATCCCCGCTTCACTACCACTGGCGCTCGCGGTAAATTTGAACGATTGTTTTTGAGCGTCAGTTTTTTTCATTTTGGGCGTAGGAAAAGGGACTACGGGCGTACTAACATAAGAGGGGCAAATATGCAGAGAAAATACGGGCAATTCCGTAGGGTTGGCATCTCTGTACCTGACCGTTGCAATAATAATATTCGGCTTTTTCCGTAGAACTCTATGGCGGGCCGAAGCAGTCACAATTCGTTATTTACCGTTCAACGGTATTTAAATATCGTTCAACGATAAATACAGGCCGTTGCAATAAAAATATCTTGATGTTACAATAATAATCGACCGTTACAATAAAAATATTTTACGTTGAACTATAAATACAGGCGTTACAATAAAAATCATATCGTAATACAATAAAAATCCCCGCTCTATCGGTAAAAATCGGGAGTTCTACAGAAAAAGTGGAATATTATTATTGCAACGGTCAGGTATTTTTATTGTAACGATATGATTTTTATTGTAACGCCTGTATTTATCGTTGAACGCAAAATATTTTTATTACAATGGGACATATTTTTCATGTAACAGTCGATTATTATTGTAATGGCCAAATATTTTTCTTTTTTATCGTTGAACGATATTTAAATACCGTTGAACGGTAAATAGTGAATTATGACTGCTTCGGCCCGCCATGGAACTCCCGATTTTTACCGATACAATGGGGATTTTTATTGTAACGATACGATTTTTATTGTAACGCCTGTACATGTATTTATCGTTCAACGTAAAATATTCTTATTGTAACGGTCGATTATTATTGTAACACCAAGATATTTTGATCGCAACGGCCTGTCTTTATCGTTGAATGATATTTAAATACTGTTGAACGGTAAATAACGAATTGTGACTGCTTCGGCCCTCCATAGGAACTGACTGGATTATTGGGGGAAACTTTTTATGCATGTGTTAATATTCGCGATGAAATTTTGATTTCGCGATTTTCACGAGAATTATTACACGCGAAAAATATTTGCGTAATATACGGTATATTCGAATGACGAATCTATGGTCATGCTGATGGTCTCCATAGGCCTTATCGCACCTAGCACATGGCCAATCAGCATAAATCAGCGAAGCGGAAAAGGCCCAACCATCAGCGCCCCCGCAGTACATTCACAATGCATCGCCCTGTGCATGGCGTGCATTTTTTGTCAACATTGGCCAATAAAAGTCACTTCCAAAAGTCTGATGTGCCTAAACTAACTGGCTATGTGGGCGGCGGTATAAAGTGATTCAAGTGGATCAATTATTGACCACTGATCGTCTTCGCGATCGCCAAAAATCGATGATTAGTCCATGTAAACAACGCCAAAACATTATCATATTATCGTGCAACCCCACGCTGATTGGTCAATAACTGACACGTGAGGGCCACCATGATGATAACATCATGACATGTGCTCTTGGAATGTAATCTTTTGGAATTAACCATCGATTTTTTGCGATCGCGAGAACGATCGGTAGTCAATATTTGACCGATTTGAATCACTTCATAACGCCTCCCACGTAGCTAGTTAGTTTTGGCACATCCGGCTTTTGGAAGTTGCTTTTATTGGCCATTGTTTACAAAAAATGCAGGCCATGCACAGAGCGATGCATTGTGAATGTACTGCGGGGGCGCTGATGGTTGGGCCCGTTCCGCTTCGCTGATTTTATGCTGATTAGCCATGTGCTAGGTGCGATAAGGCCAATGGCATATAATCTAATTCCTCGCTAAACAATAAGACCGGACTTTGATTCCAGGGGGACTTGGATTCCTTTCACACCGGGCTAAGTTCAAAGTAAGCCCAGAGCAGAGGGGCGAATCGTCCGATAATTGGAACCATCAAAGAAAGGCGTGCATTCTGTAGGCCTAACAAACGAGTATAAATAATCTAATTTCGGACACTCACATGAAGTAAGCATAGCCTGCGAATGTGTAAATTAGCCCACCGATCAAGAAAAGATTTCTGGCTCTGAAAGCTTTTGTTCCTTTAAGATACCGATTTTTCTCAGGGTTTATTTCTCTGCCAACCATTATACTTTTTTAATGGGAATTTTGATCGAAAAAATATTCTCATGCTCTTGCGACTTGGATGATTCCGTCGATCATTAGTTCCGGAATGACGTCATCAATGGGGGTAATCCAGAATGTAGTTCACCCTCTCGATAATAGAGGTCTCTGCTGCACTATAAGTTATAGGTTGTACTATCAGACTATCCACTATGATCCACTTGCTGTTCAGTGACTTTCATTGTTTCAGTTCTTTGGGAAGTTTGACCTTGACCTCTGACCTTGACCTATGATCATCAAGGTCATTGCATTAATCGAAATTGGCATCCTAAATAACCTATATGGGTCTTTTCAAACGTCTACTGCTACCACAGACTGAGACATTTCAAATTATCAAGTTTGACCTTGACCTGATCATCAAGGTCATTGCATAATCGAAATGGGCGTGCTCAATAACCTAATGGGTGATGTCATGTCTCTATCTCAACCACGGGTAGAGATATTTCAAATTATCTAGTTTGAAAATATCAAAATCTCATGATGTCTCAATCACCCGGACACAGGCTGAGAATTTTAACACAGTCCAGTCCTTGGATAAACAGGCATGAATAAGACTTGTTTCATGTTAATGTGGCAAGTTATCTCAATATATCAAATTTTGTGATATTGAACGTCGATATCACCATGACCCAAACATCTCAGATCAAAAGTAGGCCTACCGTCGGGCCTACCGTAGGCCTAATCAGCTCATTTGATTTGTAGGGTAGGCCTATAAAAACCAAAGGGTAGAACTTGTTTCTATTGCTCTAGGTTTTAATTGGTTATAGGAGCCGATTTGTGCCATCAGATAAAAGTGTGATGGACAAAATGTCAAGTCTGATACGATGATAACATCAAGGATGGAGGCATCTGAGGTTGAAAACGATTAGATCACTTTTTCTGCCTGTAAGTGACGCTCCTCTGTTTGATAACTCATTTTCAAGCTTGTGAACAGTCCACTTTCCATACTCTGCCATGTTGCAGACAGTAACACTAGAGGACTTATAGCGCAGAAAAGCCACCTGGGGGTGTAGTTTTCCCTGGATAGCCCCATTGCAATCACCCAGAGGTACAATTTGGTGGACTACGAAAAACATTAAAAGTCATTGAGTTACCATAGCGGTCAATTGTTGTTGCTCATGTGTGGAGTGGTCAAACCTCGGATAAAGGGCATAGCTTGAGATAGTTCTGACAAATTTGAGATTTTCTCGACAATGGAAACAAATTTTTGAATTCTGGCTTCATTGCCGTGTGGATACAAACCAAAGTTAACTGTATACAGAAGATAATCTCTTAGTTCTTTGTAATAAGGCGGCATTATGTACCAAAGGTTGTAGCCATGTAGATCTACCCTTTGTTTCAGCTAATGAGTGGATCGGCCAGACATTAATCTGTCGTTTTACTTATCACGTTGTCCTCCTGATACTTTATGTGCAGGTGCAAAGTTATAAGATTGGGCCATTTTCAAGATATTTGACCTACCATCTGTTTGAAGATGAAAAACTCAAAGGACAACTTGAGTTCATATGTGTGATAATAAGATAGAGGCATAAAAATGGGGCTAGCTGCTACGATTTAGTTCTGGAAGCATGTGGGATTCTATCTACCATCATAAGAAAACAGGGTAAATGTTTAAAAAAACATTTATTTTTCTTGTTTTTGGGAGCAGATCTTTTTTTGCCTCGTGGAAGGATGTTTCCCTGTAGTTGCTGCTGGAGACCATCATAGCTGACAGCACCTACCACAGCAGGCTGCAAAAAAATAGGGAGAGTGCCCATATTACCTGGGTGCCCACATTACCCCACTGTCATGACTGTACCCCTACCAGTACCCTAAATTTAGTGTCAGATTTGTGACTGAATGTGCAGACTTAGGCATGTTTTCTCAAAAAATACCTTATATTTGCTGATTTGTGTCCTGCATACCCATGCAAAGGGACTGGCTGGGAATTGCTGCCCCGTCCAAATGCTGTGAAAGCCATCAATCATAATAATGCCACCTATTGGCCATTCAATGAACTGAAGTGTCTGCAGCATCCTAGATAGCCTCTTCGATGTGTTGACTGAGTTTAATATTTGATGGAGGTTCACCTCATCCCCCCTAAGTCATGTTTGTCCCCCCATGTCAAGTTTTTGACATGTATGTTCTCTTCTTATTAGGCTACTTTGTCGTCTACTCTTCTATCAATCTTGCCAACATTCCATCAGAGGTCTCATGCTAGTGTCCTCCACATGCTGTTTTAGTTAAGCGGCCCACCCAGCCTAAACATTTTTAGCATTACCATCCAGAGAGAAAAATTGCCACTGGCCAAAATCTTTGATGGAGTACCAGGGTAATAATTTTTCTACTAGGCCACCCATGGAAAACTGCCTTATGGTAGTGTCCCACTGGCGACTTTTGCCCACGACAAGGGGCGAATCTGAAGGCTGCGATATACCCTCGACAAGCTGCGATATTTACCATTATACGATAGTTTTGCGCGAGTTGTCAACTTGTCGCTGATTCGCCAAACACTCGCAGGCCCAGACGAAGTTAGTCGTGGGTGGTCGTAGATAAACGTAGATGCTCGTGGTTTCTTCGCACATTACTCGTAGCTAGTCGCAGACTGTCGTAGACAGTCGAGGTTACTCTTCAAAACCTACGATCCTGTACGACTATGTACGACATGGGTGCGACTATATACGAGATAACTTCGACTGACTTCGAATGAAATTTTGTCGCAGGCAAATTTTGAACATTTTGAAAATTTTTCTGCGAGCCAGCGAATCACTGCGAACATAGACGACAGTCTAAGAACAGTTACGAAAAGCTACGATTTTTTCATTCGTCCCTTGTCGCAGGCCAAAATTCGCCAGTGGGACACTAGTATTACCACCAGCCAAAATCAGAAAAGTGTACCACTGAGCCTGTTGGACTGTTTAGCCCTTTCAAGATAGCTCTACCTTATTTTAGTAAAAGGTTTGATAGGACTGTTGGCTTGTCTTTTCTTTTCAGACCCCTTTTTGTTTTACAGGACCTTATGAGCCCTTTTGGAAAGCTAGGTTGAAGTTGATATTGACTTCTTTCTTTTTTAGTGTGTCTCCCTCTGCTGGTCGTGATGATGTGACAAGTCATCAACAATGATCTAGAAATTCCCAATGGGACAAGGCAGCGAGACACAAAAGGCAAGTAAAAATAGTGTTAACATTAAGACTGGCCTTCCAGGTCAGTTGTTGAAAAGCCTGAATGAAGCCTTGGAAGATTTGCCCCATTGTCCCTGTTTTTTCTCAAGGAGGGATGGTTCTTCCACCTCCATCGAGAGAGCTTTTATCGTCCTGCGGTGTCCGTCATTGTCGTCGTGGTCCATCGACGTCGTCCGTTAGCAGGGCACGTTTCGTAACCGCTGCGGCTATTGATCTGAAACCTGGTACATACATACCCCTAGGTCAGACGACCTATGACACCAAGTAAGTTTCGGTCCGATTCGATTCTTGGCTTGGCCACCAGATGGCCAAAACCAAAAACACAAAAAGTGCAATAACTCCTGAACTAACAACTGGATCATATCTCCATAGGTGTATCGAATTAGGATACATGAACATATAACGGGTTTTTGATCTGACCTAATTTTCAAGGTCACTACACTAGGTCAAAGTTGTACAAAAGTAACGAACCTGCCTCAGTTCGCCATTATTTCACTGAGCAATCATATCTTGCATTTAACTGTGTATTAGAGGGGTACCTTCGAAAATACCAAATTCGGCGCAGTTGGACTTCCAGTATGGCCACCAGGTGAAAATCATCTAAGTGCTATAACTCAGGAACCGCTTGACCCAGAGTGCTCAAACATGCTACATGTATGTACCTCCATCTAGATGACATTTTTGTGCACGTCAACTTTCCGCCTGATTTGACTTCCAATATGGCCCACCAAGTGGCATAACCCGAAAATCATCAAAGTGCGGGTATAACTCAGGAATGACTTGACCTGGACTGCTCAAATTCGATACATGGCTCCCTCAAGATGACCTATATGTAGTGAAGTTTTGGCCTGATCTGACATCCAGTATTGCCGCCAGGTGGAGTAACCCAAAAATCATCAAAGTCCTGTAACTCGGGAATGACTTGACCCAGATTGCTCATGACTGATGGTACCTTCATCTGTCACAACACTATTATCTCCAACCGGGTGAGCGCATGGTCCATGGACCATGTCATGGTGATTGCCGACATAAAATGTGACAAGTTCCTGCCATGCATGCCATGTGTGTCAACTGTGTAATGACAGATCTTCAGCTTTGAAAGTGAAGAG
Organism: Notospermus geniculatus; assembly: GCA_002633025.1. Taxonomy (NCBI): domain Eukaryota; kingdom Metazoa; phylum Nemertea; class Pilidiophora; order Heteronemertea; family Lineidae; genus Notospermus; species Notospermus geniculatus. The sequence continues at coordinate 426,037 of NMRB01000147.1, forward strand.
ATCTGAAGAGTTCATTGGCATTGGACTTCCAAGTCATCAGGGTTTAATTGTTTCCATTTAACTTGTTTGTTATTCACTTACTGTTCATCCCCCTGTCCAGGTGATGTGTGCCAACTTGATCAGTAAAATCCCTGCTTGATGGTTTTCCTAACCCTTGTATCATCACTGCCTCTCACTTACTCCTGAAAACTTTTCATTCTCATCTGAATAGGCCAAACTTTTAACTTGAAAGATCACACATACCCTTCCATTTCAGAAACTTGAGATGAGATGCGACACCTAAAGAATGAGGTGAGATGGGACACCTCCTAAAGAATGAGGTGAGATGGGACACCTCCTAAAGAATGGGTGAAGTTGACTGTGTTGAACAGTTAGTAGTCCATGTCAACTATTCGTTGTAAGATCTTTAATAAATAAACAAAATAATGGACGAACACTGTCACAGTTAGTAGCCCATGCAGCCAGCTGATGAAGACTGGGGTCATTGTAAGTTCAGAGGATACTGCACAGGGATTTTTTGGGAATTATTTGGAATAGGCCCTCAGTGGTTGGCCAGGGGGCGTGGTTTAGTAAACACAACCTTTTACATTGGTCGTCCGTCCTTCATAGTGTGTGTGTGTCTGTCCAATAGCCTATCATTCACCGTCCTAGGGTAATAAGGCCAACCACAGAAACATAGAGACAAATCAAGCCTCTAACGTTACTAGACCTAACTCTCAGGCTAGGAATTTTTCTTGGGTCTTTTTTTTCATTTCTCCTGCACACACTTCCCAACATACGGTAGGTTGCATTTTTCGGTCCACTTTAGAGTCAGTGGTAATTTGTTGATCCACAGGACAATAGGCCGATGGTAGTTAGTGATAGCATAAAGACATCAAACCCCTAAAGCAACCACTTGGTTTCCGACATTCTGAGAAAAACGTGGTATCCAAAGAAATTTTCCACGAAACTTTCTCCAATTGATTTAATATGATAGCTATGTGTCTTCTCCATGATGTGTGAAAATTCCATACGATTCCATTCAGTAGTTCTTGTGATATGGACCATTTAGCAGCCAGTACCCTTGCGCACAATGTGTCTCTCAGGTATCTGCTATACATTTAGATAGGCTACTGTACATATGTTCAGGGATGTGACAAACAGGTTTATCCATCTCTGACACCTTTATGAATTGGTCATTCTTCACAATTTGGGCTCAGGGCTAGTGGATTGCTGGATGCTACGGCCACCAACCGAAATTTGATTAGAAATATTATTTTAACATGGAAATTTGGGTGATGAGAGCCATCTGGTGAGAAAAACTGGAACTCATCGGACAAGCAACAGCATGTGCCCAAGTGGTTGCTTTTGGGGTTTGATGTCTTTATGGTGATAGCTATTAAGATAGGTCCAGATTGGGGCCAACGGTAGTTTGTTGGCCCGCCGGAGACAACAGGCCTAATCCAGATTGGGATTGATGGTAGTTTGTCAATCCACTGGTAAAAATAAATGTAATCCAGAAATCCACTGGAACATAGGTAGGCCTAATCCAGATTGGGATTGACGGTAATTTGTTGATATGTTAAGATAATAGCCGTAGATACACTACAAACGAAGTCCGGACTTCTCCTGCTTACACTACAAAATAGGTGGGCTTAATGAAGCCCGGGTCTACAAAGTGCGGACTTCCTAAACCCAGATATCATGAGTGGGTCTAGATGAAGTCCGCACTTGGCCCGGGCTTCCACTTCAGGTGTGAGTGCAATTACATGTGTTCTTACATTGAGAGACCAGCGATGTGACCTCCAATTCACCTGTGATTGCTGGGTTTCGTATTTGTAGTGTAAGTGCTCTGGTGGAGAAACCCGGGCTTCAAATGAGTCCGCACCTGAAAAAACCCAGACTTCTCTTTGTAGTGTAAGTACGGCTATTTGCCAGTTTGGGGTCATGCGGTAGTTTGCTGACCCACTGAAAGAAATTGATGTATAGCTTCAGCTAATAATAGGCCAAGGTAACTGTCCAGCTTGGGATCAACTGTAGTTTACCAATGACTCTTTAGTGAACCGCACATTGTACTGGTTTTTAGCTCACTGGGGTGAGCTATTACGATGGTGCAGCGTCCGTCGTCGGCGTCGTCGTCGTTGTCCGTTAGCAGGGCACGTTTCGTAACCGCTGGACCTATTGATCTGAAACTTGGTACATATATACCCCTGGGCCAGATGACCCATGACATCAAGTTTTGATCCAATTTGACTCATAGCTTGGCCACCAGGTGGCGGAAACCGAAAACACAAAAAGTGCAATAACTCCTGAACTAATGACTAGATCATCTCCAAATTTTAATCATAGGTGTATCTAATAAGGATACATAACATATGTAATGGGTTATTGATTTGACCTACTTTTCAAGGTCACAGAGGTCAAAGTTCGACAAAAGTAACGAACCTGCCACAGTTTGTCATTATTTCACCGAGCGACTTCATATCTTGCATAAACATGCATTGGCGGGGTACCTTTAAAATACCAAGTTTCGGCCCGATTGGACATCCAATATGGCCACCAGGTGGCATAACATGAAAATCAAGGAAGTCTATTACTCAGAAACGACTTGACGCAGAGTGCTCAAATTTGATATTTACCTCCCACTAGGTGACCTTTACATGCATGTCAAATTTCAGCGTGATTTGACTTCCAACATGGCCACCAGGTGGCGTAACCCAAAAATCATCAAAGTGCTGTAACTCAGGAAGGACGTAACCCAAAATGCTCCAATGTACTGTGTGGTCCCCTGCAGATGACGTTTATGTGCATGTGAAGTTTGGGCCCGATCGGACATCCAATATGGCCGCCAGGTGACGTAACCCGAAAATCATCAAAGTGCTGTAACTCAGGAACGACAACCCAAAGCGTTCCAATATGCTACATGGCCCCCCTGCAGATGACTTTGTACCACCAAGTGTCTGATTTTGCAGAAGGGAGTCACTTTACCAGCAATAATGTCACAACCACGGAGAGGCATGAGTTGCGTTCCGGAACAGTAAAAGAACACTGTTGATGTTACCGAGCGCTGGGGTTGCGCTTTGAAAGCCAAAGACGAATTATTTATTTGATATAATGTCTTTATTGCAAAAACATAGAACAGTTGCAAAAAAGAATTTGAAAATCTTGAGAAATCAACACAGATTTGATATTTTTAAACAGAAGCACTACGTCACACATTATAAACTGACATTCAAACAGGTTAGATTAAATCAGTAATTAGTACTACTGTGTCTCTTTGACCGAGTCATGGGTGACTATAGGCTCTTTTAGCCTTCCGAATTATGAGAGAGGTTGCAGGTTTGTCACTTTGGGAAGGCTTAAAAACAAACAAAAATTCGCACCTATCATCTAGTTAAAACTTGCCTTAGGAACTCTTCTTTAAAACGTCCCTCTAAAAACCTGGATATTGTATAAAGATGTAACACAGCAGTTCTGATAGAAGAAAAACGACTAATCGAACCTATGAAGACTGTTGGTTAGCAGTTTTGAAGAATGTAAAAGAAACTAGGTTAAAGGTACTATATGTACAAAGACATCGGCCCGTATTCTTACTACTGTAGAAGCCTCCTTAACTCTAAGGTCCACTTTAAGCTTTTGTATTCTGTCCTGCAAACAATAGCTAAAGGTAAACATTAGACTTAAAGGAGCACGGTATTGGATCTCAAATGCGTTATTTGACTGCCGAAGTAGAGGGAGCCACCTAGCGGCAGTAAGACAAACTACAAAAATGCATTACAAAATGTACGCAGTAAATCGGAGGTCATTCGCCGAGACGTAGTCAAACCCTAGGGTTCGAGAGTGGCGCGGTGGCGCCGGCTGTCGAGAAAAAGTGGCAATACCGTGGTCCTTTAAGGAAGCTTCTTGAATACGACCCATGGTGGTGATGGCCAACCCTAAAGTCCCGTGAACTGCACGGACTGCTTTGTTGGCAGCATCGTGCAGCATTGTCTACCGGTATGAATTTATCATACAAAAAAAATCGGCATCTGATGCGGATTTTTGCATGATCCCGCTCAGTCGAGGAATAAAACAAGTGTCTAATATCCTTCTCTTAAAATCAAGATGCAGTGACTAACTAATCTAAATGAATAAATCAATCAATACATATGGGAAGACGAAACATTGGTCTAACAGATGACATCACTAAAATGTGTAAAAGGAGCGGGATATTTTGAATTCTGAAAAAAAATACATTTTTTGTATATTTTGAAAACAAGCCGAGATTCTTGGTCAAGTTTTTGCCAGACGAGAGTAATGTCATAGCCATTTAGTACAGGAAATTATTCACTATAGGGCCTCTTTGAAGGTACCACCTTCACCTCCTATTTAAATAAACTAGCATACTGACCGTGGCGAGCACATTTTGAGGGAGTTAGTTTGTCCTTGAATATCCTGCGGTAGAGGGTCTGTTGCTTTATTTCAAACTCGTCCCCAGTGGGTTTACGTTCCTACAACACCACCGGAAAGGGCTGACGACTTCAGGAATACTGCGCATGCGCGATATACTAATTTTGAGGCAAATCACACCGAAGCTGGCACCCGCGGTTTGATGTTCCCAACTAAACTATTCGTTCGAAATTGCTCTAATACTCAAACAACTTCGTGTTTTGGGTGTATTATATGGGTCTTTAGGCATATATGATCTTTTTCAGTCATCGAAGAACGAAATATTGTGGGAAACAAACATTTTGGCACGCTGCCAGCGGTTGTCCAGAAATTTTGGACAAGTCGCCAGCCCTTTCCAGAGATATCCTCGGATGAGGTTAATCTGGGTACGAGATTGGCTTTATTTGAGTTCGTTTGGACAGGGGTAGTGTATTAATTTATTAATCGTTAACCGGGATCGTTAACCGTCAAATCCATGAGCAGTGAGGAGTTTTGACTTTCTAAACAACAGCATCATGTCTGGTTTATTACACCTCTTCAATCACCCTAATGCCAAGGTGACCCAGATTCATGATAGCCAGGTTCACATGAGTCCCACTGATGTCTGTTACCAGCCACTCACTCCGTCGTAGGTCACTGCCATTCTTGTAGATGGCAGCGCTGGTCACCACACATCTGATTTTTTCTCTTTTTCATACAAATCAGCACTTCTTTTAAGACCAAAATACCGTAATAGCAGTCTCCTCATATTGTACTGTACACATAGGCCGCTCTTTGTAGACTTCAAGCCCGAACTAAGGAGGAGATCGGGCAGAGAGTCCGGTAAACTCGAACAAACATTTGAGTCTAGATTTCTAATTTTATCGATCAATACGCCATGCCGGAAATGGTTTTCCTTGCGCAGGATCCAGCGCATGTCCACATGATTTGTCGACTCTCTTTGTGAATGGTCACCTGAAATCGTATGCACTACGTCTTCTTAAATCAAAATGTCTACAAAAATACGTCGTCCTAAACAAGTATGTACAACATTCTTTGCTTTACATAAGTTAATAAACATTTAACATGATCTTTTTAATTAGAATGTACAGAACAATGTACATGCAATAATAATATCTGTATTTATGATGAGGCCGGAGCAGCCATGGCTTCCTTGGATTGTGTTTGATCGACACTACCTCAGTAGTACTTTTAATGATGATGTAGGCATGGGCCGANACTGATTCGTCATCATTCACCATGAGTGTCACAGTTTTACTTCACCATAGACTTATCACAGAGGTGAGCACAATGGCCCTGGCCATTTCATTCATACAAATCAGCACTTCTTTTAAGACCAAAATACCGTAATAGCAGTCTCCTCATATTGTACTGTACACATAGGCCGCTCTTTGTAGACTTCAAGCCCGAACTAAGGAGGAGATCGGGCAGAGAGTCCGGTAAACTCGGACAAAAATTTGAGTCTAGATTTCTAATTTTATCGATCTATACGCCATGCCGGAAATGGTTTTCCTTGCGCAGGATCCAGCGCATGTCCACATGATTTGTCGACTCTCTTTGTGAATGGTCACCTGAAATCGTATGCACTACGTCTTCTTAAATCAATATGTCTACAAAAATACGTCGTCCTAAACAAGTATGTACAACATTCTTTGCTTTACATAAGTTAAACATTTAACATGATCTTTTTAATTAGAATGTACAGAACAATGTACATGCAATAATAATATCTGTATTTATGATGAGGCCGGAGCAGCCATGGCTTCCTTGGATTGTGTTTGATCGACACTACCTCAGTAGTACTTTTAATGATGATGTAGGCATGGGCCGATCATTTGATATGATGGGGAGAGTCATGTAGGTGTGGTACACTGCACCATGAATTCGATTTCAACATTTAAATTATGTAGAAGGAGAAGCTCGAGTCCTGTATGTGATGCAGGACCTAGCCGAGGGTCGCTAAGGTTAACGTCTGGCCGCTCCGACCCACATCCAGTCATCAACATGATGAATCTAAAGCAGTCAACCATCGAACAATAACGTCTGGCCGCTCCGACCCACATCCAGTCATCAACATGATGAATCTAAAGCAGTCAACCATCGAACAATTTACCTCCATTAAAATCTTTCCAGGGCTACCTTGAAACATTCGCAGAAAATAAAAGGTCAGAATTTGGGGAGGAAATAAATCGGCTTCATGGAGAGTAGATTAGTTCCAAATCTCACCGTTAGGGCCTGTACTATCCCAGTCATGACTATCAGTGATCATGCCTACTCCAACGGCAGCCAAGGCTGCTGGACCAGGTCGCCCACGGGCCTGAGAGCTGCCAGACAGAATGCCAGACAGAGCATGGAAAACAAAGATCTACATGTACGTATGTACACAATCATAGAGCTTCCGAAGTTCGAAAGCTCTAAGAGTGTAGATCTTTGGTGGTCATTCTCTGACAGCTCATTAGGGGCCATTGACCAACCACAACCTCGTCAAATGACTACTGTTGTTCAGTGTATACTACAGCGTGTTGTACGATGTATACAGGCGTTTACTCGTCTAACAATAGAGAGCTTCTGCACCCGCCCGGTTAGGCCATACGACTACGTTTATCTATTGTTTGGGTGCACTCACACAATAGATAAACGTCGTCGTAGAGCCTAACCGGGCGGGTGCAGAAGCTCTCTATTGTCTAATGCAGGTTTGTAACAACAACCGACTGACGTTCATATTGAACAGTCACAATACATTGCGGGGAGATTCTCCCGTTAATCCGAAGATAGCTAAATGTAGATTTATAAATCACCCCCACTCTGACCAGCCCTTCTAAAAATCCAGTAGCCCTAAAATATCAAACCTAAAAAAACAACCCTGGAATCCTAAAACGGTTTCGTATCACAAATACACGCATTATCATAAGTTCAAAAAATGTTGATAGGTCTTGAATGTTCTCTTGACTGGGACTCGCTTAGTTCTTTTTGTTGCCCTTCTTCTGGTTATCCCGTTAAGTGAACACTTTAACTTCCTCTGGCTCCTGACGACCCCTTCACTCGGCGCCCGGGGACTCGGCATTTCTGGCGCGATTTCCTTGTCGGGATTCGGGCAACAACCCCTTCGTAAATCTAAATGATTTACATAATATATATAGTATCACAATGAAAAAATCTATCTAATAAGTAGATATGTGGTCAGTTGGTCCTCGTTCTTATGAGATCCAGTTACTTGTATATTTTCAAGTTAATCCAGAAATCGCCATAACGCCAAGCAGGATGTAACAATCATCCCGACTGGATGCTGTAAAGGCGCCGGGCAGATATCCACCAATTAGAAAACAGCTTACAAGTACTGAGCACGTTATCCTTCAAATGACTTCCAAATAACCTTGCGAAGCAGTATTCGAATAAACAGGCCGCGTGAGAAATTCGAAAAATGAATGAATGACATGTTTGTTTTGTGATGCTGATTTATATTGGCCAGCATTTGTCTATGACCAGCACAGACGAAAATCGTGAAGTGTTATTGTTATTGCAATCAAATTTCTCATCACACAACCTCGATATCACAACTGAGTGTATAAATGCGTATGATACAACTCCGAGTTGACCGATGGTAGAATATTTGGGAGGTGCATTGGGCTATTGGTCATGTTATGATGGTTCATGGCCAACTCCTGGACGATTTCACGCATTTCGACCCGTAATGACAAAACTATTTCGTTCTTCAGCGTCTCAATCTCATTTTGCGAGAGGAAGTTTCCAGACATGGAATGAGGCATGGTGTTCCCGTCGTTGCCATTCGTGATACCGTTCGGGGGACCTCCCCCGATGCAGTGTATACTACGAAGAATGTCCCGCTTTAAATTGTCCATGTGTCCCGTCGTCCGGGCAGACTCCCGCTTCCTGTCTTCCCGGAGTTCGTACCTGAAAAAAAGGAAAAAATGTTTACAGTTCAAACGATGTACATGTACATTGTAGAAACTGCATTCACCCACTTTAGGAGCCCAGCTAAACAACATCTCATCCTGCCTAAATTTCTGTTCCCATGGTAACCAGACATACTAACACGTTTCTTAGGCATCGCTTATTACATATTGAATTATGGCCCCTACCACCATCCATTCCCGAAATCAAGTTTTTTTTCGACCATCAGTACTGATGCACAGTTTTTTTTCGTGCCGACCATGAATTTCCACGTGGCAGTGTTTTACCCCAAGCAAAGCGTGAGGTAGATTATACTCATAACTTTAGAATTCCAACAGTTCCTCGAGTGAGATCCAGATCGCCAGTCTAGATGGGGCCTCGGGCATTTGAAATGCAAATACTCCGACGGTGCTGCCACTTGCCTGTAAATGGCGGCGACGTCATGGGCAGGACTTCATGGTGCACCAAATCTGCTTACGACCTATTTGCTTCAGAAAATATTAAGCAACTGAGAGTGGGGGAAAACAAATTTGTTCCCCTAGAAAAACAGAGGCAAACGTTGGCGCCAGAGAGTGGTCGCTCTCTGCACTGAATACACGTAAATGTACATAGGTTGGTTTTCCTAACTTTTGTTGCAAATAATAGGGCCATAACAGGAACTGTTCAATGATTATACCCCGGGGATTATATATATGTACAATGTATTTGCATGCATGGAGTGAGATTCACGCTTGTGGAACGTGAAGGAGTCACTACAGGGTGGCCCAATAAACCTTAAACTTAGAAAATGAACAGTGAAACTCATTAAGAAATGAAAAATACAGTAATCTACTCTACAAGTATTAAATGCAAAGAGGTCCGGGCGAGAGAAAGTATGTGCATGACTGTGTTCTTTCTTACTCTCAGTAACCTCTGTGTTGTCAATGGTAACGGCGCCCATGTTTTCTGGGTAGGAGGAAACTACGCATATCTTAACTGGGTCAAACTAAATCACGAAAGCAGAGGAAGATATATCGCTGACCCAGACAACAAAACATGCATTGGCTTTGATCAAGGACCAAGGAAATCGCAGTATCGACTTTCCTGATCAGTGCTGATGACTTATTACATGGTGTACGCGGTGTGTTTGGGGTGGTCGGTCATAAGCGTACCAGTACAATTCCTGTGACCCCCAAACACGCCACGTTGAGACTTTCAAACCGACGTTGCAAAGTGACAAGAAATTTCCTCTACTCCACCAATCGTTTGCAAGTCAACAAATCCGTTTGTGCTATTCCGTCCAATCAGTGCCACTACAGGCCTCTTCACCGGGGTAGTCATTGCCGATGAACCAATCAATAGCCAGATTTTGCGAAACACGAAAATTTGATTGGGAAAATGCTCGAAAGCAACGTAAGACGTTCGACGATGCCACATCAGTTTTCAGACGTATATACGCTAAAAGCATTTTTTCGCATGCACCCCGGTCCTTGACTCTCTTTACCTGATACAGCGGAGGTCCTGGGACGGCCTCTTCCGCTCCGAATGCGCTACCGGTACTGGTGCTGTTGCTACCCTTCGACGGACGCTAGAACAAGAGCGAAAAGGGAAGAAGGAATAAAACACGACACAGAGATGTTATAGCAGAACAGTTAAACCTTCATATGCCTGGCCCAATGGCTGACCTCAAAATAATCGCAAGCCAGAGGATGCTTCAGAGAATCGGAGACCGCCTTCAGTAGAAATATAAAATGAGGTGCTTTTTAACCCGTTCATTGCCAAGGCCAATTTCGATTAAATAAAATAAGTTTTAAAAAATTGAAAGGTACGTTCTGAAACTCGCTATATAGGCAATTATTGGCAAGCTCCGAGCATGGATGTACATGTATTTTAATACCTTCCTGCGCCGAGAGAGTGCTTTCTTATGAATACTTTCATGTTACTGGTGTTCTGTTAGATTTGAAGATTTGGTAGGTTTAGTATTATAGACGAAAATTGCCAATGGCAATGTTTGAAAGGGTTTGATAATTTACAGGTAGATTGGACATAAAAATCACGAAATAAAGCACCAACGCTGTCGAAATCAAAGAAATCTTGGAAGCAGGTTTTTCTCGAGGCACAATTTGTGCGACTCTGTTGGCGCTAATGAATTTGACGTGGAGTGGGATGGTCAAAATGAAGTTTTAACTGTTTATGTGAACAAATATGTAACCAATGTACTCAAGACCGAGAATACATGTACAAAACGGGAAATACTGCAGATGTTGAAACTTTAATCTTGAAGACGTAGGTACTTAAATCAAAACAAGAAGCCCGAAATAGGAATGCGTTTTTGGGTTTGTAAAACGAGTCAAGTATAAGAAGCTAATAACATTGACAAGCCGAAATTTCGCTGTAAAAATGTTACAACTTTCATCTAAGAATGTATGTCTCATTTTGTTTTGTGCACTACGTCTTTAAGCATGGCATGCACATCAACCGACCATAAGACACGGAGAAATGAACGATGGGATGAATTTGTGACGGCACGTGTTCAGAGCTGTCACAAACATAACCTGTTTTATTTGAATGAAGTCTGTCGAATAATTCTCCTTGATCAATGTGAAAGTATGTACATGTATCTTGATCAATGTGAAAGGTATGTACATGTACTGTAATCTACATGTACTGAAACCAGTTGTGTTGATACCTATGATCACGATAAAATGATGAAATGCTGACGTCAGCAATAATGGCCAAATCAACATTTCTCGTATCATCTTCCTTGATATATGCCTGCGAGGTGATCATCAATATGCAAAATAATACATGTAATTAATCTAAATACTAGTTTCAAGTGGTTAAATACTAATATTCAAGAGGCGAAAAGCTGAGAAATTGCATATTAGGAAAAACTCTCTTAAATTTCTTCAAAAGATACAATCTAAAGCCCGGAGGGCCCTACTTTCTAGATAAAAAATATTTAGATCGTTAGTAGGATAGATGGATAATTTATCTACAGAAATGAAATTGGAATTTTTAAAAAAATATATGAAAATATTTACATGTACCTTGTTAGTAATGGAGGAGAGATGAATAAAATAATTTTAGAGAGGGACACAATTAAACTTTCTTGATAAGAAAAGGCGTAGAAAATTGTGATGATTCACGTACATGTATTTTCATTGCACCAGGGTTCATATTCATAAGTATCTTTATGAATATGGACCCAGACACATTGATACCTTACATGTATCTGATGGCATGACCCAGCCATGCATTGAATGTTTTATATGGGGTAGTTAGCCATGTAGAGCCGAACTCTTTGGGGATTTTCCCACACAATTCGGCCCGGTTTGCCATACCATCAACCCTTGATCGGCCAGCAGGTGTGAACTACATAATCATGACAAATATGAAGCAAAGCCCACTCTAAGTTATGAATAATTCACTCTTTGTACAGTTATAGTACCTTTCAGCGCAATATCCAGTAGTATGGTCGGCAAACTGCTCACAGTTGAGCTGACAGACGTTTTCCCCCCGAAAGGATCATGAAACCAGAGGTGGTCACAGTGCACAGTCAATCTTGAATGCAGCTTATTCCACGGCATTGGCGCTAAAACAAGCTCTACTGCATGCTGGCGGTAGGAATTATGAGACTTTGCCCCCTCTAAAACTGCTTAACCTGGCATCATGTAACCAACACCATTCTTTGCTAATATAGAATGTATGTTGTGTAGGCCGAAGGCCTAACTCTGTGTGCCTGGGCCGACAGAAGACTTTGCTAGGCTTATCTCACCCAGAATCACAAGCCACTGTGGTTGGGGTCGAAAATTTGCTAAAATTTCTGGAGGACGACTTCGGTTATTATATCTGTGTTGAAAAATCAGTGTCAATCTCGCCGCCAGGGTTCGTTTGCTCCACTTATACCTCTGGTGGTGAGGATGGCGAAGTGTGTTTTAAAGTGTATGGTGCCTGCAGTGGTTGGAAGATGGGGGTTGGTGTAAAATGGGAACGAAGAGAAACAGAGAAAACTGGGCTGAAAATAAACAGAAGTTGAAAAAACTGTCACTGATTCGACTGCTGGAAATTATAATATTTACTCCTATAATTTTTTTTGTCACCCAAATTTGGGGTCGGATACACGATCCTTGAATGTAAAATTCTATAAACTTCAGAGTCCCCAAAGTACAGTCCGTCGGGGTGTCGGTATCTCTTGATAAGCCAAAAAATTTGACCACCAGTCAGATGTGGAAATGTACCGTGACTTTTCTGCAAATCACCATGAAATCAACGATTGAAATTTCCAGAGGTATCAAAAGAGTGACGAATTTATGAACAAGACCGAAGAGATATAAATTTTCCCAATTACACCTCCACGATTAGACTGAAATGTATACATAATAAGCAAAGCACGATTTCACAAACTACGAGGATAGCGAGATAGCATAAGCGAGGCTGGACTGACCAAAACTACCATAGTGCATTGCGAGCATCCATAGTGCATCTGTGTGTTGACAGCAACAGTGTACTTACATTTGATATGCTTAACTGATCCCCATTGCATTGCTAGAATTATAGAAGATCAGGGAATAGATCGAAATACCTTCTTCCGTCGTCATTCCTTCGGCTGGATCTAAAACGATGTCCAGTCGTGGGATTTCCGTTTGACGATTCAACCCGGCTTTTGAGCTGCAATTTAGCTCCACCCAGGCATTTTTTTTCATTTTTGGTAAGATGACCCGATTTCAGTCAAATAGCTTTAGAAAAGTATTTACAAGTAATATGTGGTTCATTCCCAAATATGGAGAGGAGGGTCATCGCCAAATACGGTGATGTGTATAGTTCCATACCAGTGACCTAAATATAGAAGGACACGACAACAAAAAGCGGGTGCACATGTAAACTGAGAGCGACTGATTAACAGGGAGACCATAATCCTGAACAAATCAGATTCTCGTCAAACCTAAAGGTGTGCTTTTTCCGATAGGGAAGAGAAATCACCGTCGATCATGCTAGGATATTCTCATCAGCGACATCAAGGCAGGTTCCATGCGATTCTTCAAATACGCCAACCCGATTTTTAATGAAATACATGTAAGAAGCCCCTTAGCCACCTCACGCCACCGATCTACCTATACCGGTATAACATGCTACAAAACGTATGGGGATAGAAGACTTAGAGTTCTAGGGTCCTGTAGGCCAAGGGGACCTAATGACATGCGTCAACGTGTCATCAACCAATGACGACGTAATGAGAGCAATAAATCGGAAGATGAGAAATCTGCTTAATTTCTCACGTGTTGTTGTGCAAGAAAATAATGGTCAGCCCGGGTTCCTAATGTTAAGGTAGATTGGTTCCCAATCTCACCGCTAGGATTTATACCGAGGTGTCAGTTATCGCGTGATCGGCCGAGAATACGTACTGATTGCAACCTCATCTCAAGGGTATTTCCGATTTGGGATATACTTCAGCCCTGGATGCACAATTCAACTCCTAGCTGCTACCGGATGGTCCGTGCCGTGAACTACATGTAATCTAGAAGTTGGCAACGTGCCTAATTTCAACATTCTTTGAAATTTATGAGACTGTTGTTTCCAGCGTCTCCGATGGAGGAGACGACCGAGGTTGACGAAGGAGGAAGACCTTGGGAACTTGGTTGACGACTTCCGACTGATACGTTTGGCTGATCACGTGTTCATGCACGGCAGACGATACTGATCTCAGTGTAAGCCCTACCGGTGAGACTGGGAAAAAATCTAGGCTCTTTCATGCAAAAAGAGATAGGATCCTAACTAGCCGATACAGGGCGCGCGTTCTTTTCTGGAAACAAAGGAGTTGTGTCCATGCTGTGAATCATGCAGGGTCGTACCTCAACCTCGTTCCCAGACTCGAACGGCTAAGAGGAAGAAAAAAGATTGAGTTACTGGGAATGAGGGAGGTTGGAAAAATCAATCACACGACATCTACATCTATACACGTTTGAAATCCGTTATATGGATCTGAAATGATCTGCACAGCAGACCAGAAGGTATTAATACAAATCGAATGTGAAGACTGAGAACCAAAACATTTGGTAGGATCGCTGGTCCGGAGCACAAGAATTAAAAATTTCGTCCACTGGCATCTCTTCCAATACAACCTGTGGGCGTTATTTAATAAGCTTCAAATCTTCCCTGTCAGCCGGATTCATTACTTGGATATCAAAAGGAAACTAATCTGGACATCGCTTCAATTAAAGAAGTTCAATAAACAATCATTTCAAGGCAGTTTCATAGTAATTAGAATTGATTTCGTTATCGGTACTTGCTATGTCGCTGATATCGACAGCAATGAAGACCTGAGTTTTCGAATAGATGCTTGCGATCAGAGGAAGGACGTTCGACCGATTTAGTACAGAGGCACAAATTAAAAAAGTGGCCCCGATGAGGATTTAAAAATCACTAGACAAAAGTACCCGTGGGGCAGGCAGAAAGTTGGGGCGAGCACATTGTCGAAATGAGCACTTTTTGATGAGTTGTCGATGCAGTAGGCCTACCGGCNATGTACCATTCATGTACCGGAAGAATCACCTGTAGGCCTACATCGGGAACCATTCGACATTTACAATGTCATCTTGTTAGAATTGATTTCGTTATCGGTACTTGCTATGTCGCTGATATCGACAGCAATGAAGACCTGAGTTTTCGAATAGATGCTTGCGATCAGAGGAAGGACGTTCGACCGATTTAGTACAGAGGCACAAATTAAAAAAGTGGCCCCGATGAGGATTTAAAAATCACTAGACAAAAGTACCCGTGGGGCAGGCAGAAAGTTGGGGCGAGCACATTGTCGAAATGAGCACTTTTTGATGAGTTGTCGATGCAGTAGGCCTACCGGCCTCACAGGGGCGTAGATGGGGGGGGGAGGCTATGGTACATTTGACCTTTCACCTTGACCTTGACCTGATTGGACCACGGACCACAGAGATACAGGCATTTGACCTTTGACCTTGACCTTTGCCCAACTCGACCCATGTCTGATATCCAGATGTTATCCCGATTTGACCAAGGACCTCTGCAAAATAGACATTTGACCTTGACCCCGATGACCTTGACCTTTGCCCAGTCTTGACCCATGTCTGCTGTCAAGGGGTCAACACGAATACACTTATCAAGTTTCATCCCAAACGGACCAAGGACATCGGAAAAACAAACATTTGACCTTTGACCCCAACGACCTTGACCTTCCCAAAAATGAACCCCTCAAGGGCAATTCTGCGGTCATCCTACATCCACCCACCAAGTTTGGCGAAGGTCGGCCCAAGGACGCCGGAGGAGTAGGGGAACAAACAAACAGACAAACGTCGCTCAAATTATAGTATGATTTCGACGTACACATAGAAAGAGGCGTCCATCATAGGGTTGGTTATGGGGTAAGGCATATGCCCAGGTACGATATATCCAATATTTTTCTTTTCCACAATGTACTTCAAAATGATTTTGAAATCCTCATTTTTGGTTTCTGCCTCTCTACGTTATACGTGTACTTGTACTTTACGTAATTTGCAAATTGACATTTCTTGCATTTGTCCACGAGTCCACTTGGTTCGGTCCTTTACATTTTACATCTTGTGCTGTAAATGTCACCCACCGGCATTTTCCTTCTTGACCGATGAGGTCACGCCGCAACCAGAAATACATGGCGTTGCCCTTTTTGATAAATTAAAGGGCATGGCCGAAGAAGGGGTCGATATCACAAAGGGCAACAATGACGCCTAACAATGGTTACTATTACATCGTTGACTCTCTTAATTAGTGTCGTGTACAGCAAGAAAGCGTCGAGAGATGGGTTGGCCAAAGATAAGAGTGTTTATGCATGCGCAAACTTACCTTTATTGTACCCTCAGTAGACTTCCGGCGTAACGCCGGTCTCCGCTTTCCACGTATGCATTTGCATATCAGTCGTTTCCACCCGCGGAAGAAGTAAAAGACGGATTTGGGGGTGACGATCAGGTTGAATGGTGTTGGAAGTGTGGACCCTTCGTCGAAGTAGCCCATCCATAGCTTTGAGCGCGCGAACTTCCATTCTCTGTCTGCGTGGTCCTGAAAGGTAATAGGTCATGGTCAGAAAAAGAATGCCGTACGAAGGGTCTCATTCAAAAACATCTTTTTCAACCGTCGTGGTTATGAAACGTATCCGGTGTATGAACGAATTAGAGCCATTGGGAATTCAGTAAGTTCAGGTCACAAAATGTGTCGCCTATTCGCACATCGCAGCTACGTGTAACTGGCCAGGGCCCATGTTCCCGAAGCTGTAGTTAGGTTAACGATGTCGTTAAAACTGGAAAAATGCATAGCATAACGACATCGTTAACCTAACGACGGCTTCGGGAACATGGGTCCTGGTACTTTGATTGGTCACTTTCGTAGCAACAAGTGACGTGACTGGTTCGAATTACAATTCAATGTCGATACCACAAGTTCCAAAAAGCAAAAAGGACGAACTTCTGAACCGTACACAAGTTATGGGATCAGAAGGCTGCGAATTCTTGTCGGTAAACGACTAGTCCACTCCTCGGGCATAAAAAAATTGCGAACCATTCTAACAGAAACATCGCCCGACGGGTGTTTTCGGCGATCGACCGCTGCCATGTTGGATAACCTCAAACACGCATCCAAGATGGCGACCGCCAGCCGCCCGCCGAAAACACCTGATGCGATGTTTCTGAAGTTGTCTGCGTGGATTTTGAGGCTGATCTCGCCCGTATCTGCCTCGTATCCATTAATACATACCATAGCTACAGCATAAGAGTGAAAATAAACTTTTTGTATCGTGTTTTCGGCAGTATTTCGGTGTATTCCGGCGGATTCCGGTGTATTCCGGTCTTCTTATGAACTGATTGCGAACGACCCACTTTGTCATCCTGCACTTGTTATTTGCTATTCCACTCTGCTATTTGCTATCATTTGCAATACATGTTTGTATATCCCGTTTGCTATTCCAAAGACTCAAGTTCCCATTTGTGTTATTCTGATCAGCTATAATTGCCAACGTCCATTGCTATCCTGAAGACTCTATGTAGTTGGAATACCTTTCCAGAATATACGTACCTCGATGGTTAAGAATGAATTTGACATCATAGCAATCAGCATGTTGATGAGGACAATGATGGCCATGGCATGATAGACAATGAACAACATTTCGCCGATTCCTTCCGTGAAAAATGCCTTTTCAAGCCCGTCTGGACCTTTGAGGTTCATCCGCACTTCATTTTTGTTGGTTAGGCCGAATAATGACCAGAACAAGGTGACCAGGGTCGTACCCAAGCTGAAATATGAGTCGTGCAACATCAGTCCAGGAAAAGTCCTTCCGAATTCAGACTCGGCGTCTGAAAGTGGTGCCAGTCCGAGATCGGAAACGTTTTTAAAGGCCCGTTCGCAACAAAACCGCCCCGTGGGCCGCGACGGCGAAAAACAACGCGCGTTCACCGCCGCGAAAATAGGTTCAATGGATTTTCAATAACAGGGTCACACCAAAGACGTGTGGCAAAAAATGATGCGCGCTCTCCGCCGCCCGAAATAACTTTTGTAGTTATCCTGTGCGGTTTTCTCACTATGCATGGTCAAAGGGTGCGGCTATCTACACACGTGGTTCAGCCACGAGAAAAATGCGCACCTCCCGCAGCGTTTCACGAGGAAGGTGCCGGGGGGAAGGTGTGACCCCTGTATTCGGGTGGAAACCGCAGCGTCTTCCGCTGCGTTCAGTGTGCGTTTCTGGTGTGCACGGACCTTAAGGACAGTTCCACAGGTTAGGGTCAATGTGCAGAATCCATCCTCCTATATAGCGGGGGTTTTTACCTTGCTCCTTTTCATCTTTATACATTTGAGTGTGAGTGGATGAAGAGGAGCGAGGTACATGTAAACCCTGCTGTTGGAGATGTGCAGAATACAATGTCTCGTATGCATCTGCCATCATATTCAGGACATGTATTTAGGGAGGAGAGATTGGCTGCCTTTCTGTTTATGGGTCGAGTTCTTATCTGCATTCATTTCCCATCATCTAGTCGCGGAAATGATACTAACGTAATTCATGTTGGGATTTCCGGAGTTCTCGATCATCTTTTCTGGTGAATTCTGGACCAATCCGAAATGAAAACAGCTACATGCAGGTCGATGATATATAGGCCAATACGAATATTTTACCATCAGGGCATGTATACGGGCATAATTGGGAAAAGTCCAAAAGCAACCCACTGGTAGAAGAAAACACGTACCTTAGAAATGGGTTATCCCTTGTCGCAGCACAGGACGAATTTCTCGCCTGGTCTTTCTCAATTTTCAACGTCTTATTGAAATAGAAATACAGCTGGTTTAACCCACATGCAAACGAGATCACCACAAGGAAAAATATAAACAGGAATTTGGCAATGTCAATCAGCATACATCCCAAAGAAATCTGCAGAGGCCCCAAATGGGGATTTGCTTGGAATAAGAATATGATTCGTGCGAAACTGAACACATTTGCGATGGCGAATAATCCTTCTGAGATGAGCGTTGGGTCATATTCTGGCCAGTCTTTCCGGTTCAGCTGGGTGATCTCTGTCGAACCGCCTGAGTTCATGTGGATCTGGTAATAGGCAACCATTCGAAGGGAAAATGAACATAGATAAAGTGATAACATGATGAAGTCCATCCAGTTCCACCACTGCCGGATGTACGCCTTACAGCCCTCTTCCCAAACCTGTTTCACTTCAGCCCAAACGAACCCTGAAAGGTAAAGAACTCTACGACGTTACACGATGCAACTGAAGCCGACCATGTCATTGACAAATGGATTGGAATAAAAATCCCCCAACCAAATCACACCGCAAAGCAGGGCCGTAACCAGTATAGGGACGGGAGGGGGACCCCAGACGTCACCGACAAACGTGTGTCTTTCATGGATATTGGACATGATTCGGACAACGCTAAAGACGCAGTCGGTGGCCTTGTTTGGACAAGATGCCCCACACCCAACCAAATGCTTGTCACAGCCTAGAAAGTCGGAAGAACAGTAGACACAGAACGAAAAAGGAAAGAAGACGTCACCTGCCACCCAAATGAATATGAGCCCTTCTAAGGGGGATGGGATCGGACCACGATCAAACGCCCGATCTTCATCGTTCACAAAGTCTGTAGACGCCAGCAGCAACATCAACAGGAACGCAGCAAACGACGCACTGTGGTACAAAAACTTCATGAATGGAGCTCGCAGCAGTTGTCCAAGGCGACTTCTTGGGACAATCAAATAGTTCAACACCAGCAACGGCATCATGGCGATCAGTATAATGCACATGAAGCTTTTAGTAATCACATTCCTTTTCCTCCAGCCCGGTAGTCCCTCGTACCATATCCCCGTCAGCAATTGCTGACAGTTTGGATGTGACACGAATTGTTTTTGTTCGTATTTCAAAGCTAGTTTTAACCTGGATAAACTAAGTTTCCCGTCGCCGCCGTCTTGTGGATCGGGAGGATCGTCGTCGTCGTCCGAAGATTTATTAAGCACAGCTATAACTTCTTCTGAGCTCCGGCATTGGTCGAGTAAATCACACGCGTATTTTTTACACGAATCAGCTAGCTCGTTATAAGTGTCTTTAAACTCATTCTCTCGTTTTGCCAAGTGTTGTAACTCCCATGAAAGTTTAAAAGCAGTTAGAATAGGATCTGGACTCGTTAAAGAGATCCATGCAGGACTAGCCAGCGCCCTGAAAGTGTGTATTCGCAACAACGAATGTCTTAAACTATCTTCGTTGACTTGTTGTATGCACTTTTTACATCCACAAGACAAGACGTGAGGTTTTGCGATCGTCGCACCGCGAGACAGCAGCAACTGCAAGATCTCAAATTGGTTACACGTTGCAGCAAGAATCACCGGGCTTATGTCGGGGCTATATTCGGAGCTTTGTTCTCCGGAGCAGATTTTAGTCTTCGCCCACTCTTGACCGAGCATTTCTCGGGTGATGCTCGGGTGGTCAATGAGCATTTCCACAATGCGGTAGACGCCTTCCCGAATGGCGTACAGCAGTGCATCACCGATTTTGACGCCATCTTGTTGCAAAAGTAGCTCTACGATCTCTGTGTTTTCGTTATCTACAGCAATCTGAAAAAGACGACAAAGAACTACATTTCTGTGAACCACCGGGCTGATGAGGACTTGCTCCAGTCAAGAGGCTTCATAACTACAGACTACGTCTCCTTCAAAAGGCGTCGTGACTACACTACCAAGGTATTTAGCAATTGACAACGACGCTCGAAAGTTCTACCACAGGTTTGTAGAAGAGGATACAACTGTGGATGGTGTTCTGAGAGAAACAAATGGCGTCCAGACGAGGAGAAGATTTGCCCGTAGGGTCGAATAAAGCTGCTTGAGTGAAAGCAAAACCTAGC
The DNA here is from genome assembly GCA_002633025.1 of Notospermus geniculatus. Classification (NCBI taxonomy): domain Eukaryota; kingdom Metazoa; phylum Nemertea; class Pilidiophora; order Heteronemertea; family Lineidae; genus Notospermus; species Notospermus geniculatus. Next base: position 446,722 of record NMRB01000147.1, read on the forward strand.
AATTCGAATTTTCTGAAAAAAGATGAAACCAGGTCCAAAAATGGTATCAAATCAATTTGATCAAAATGTGACATGCTAGGTTTTGCCTTAACACTCAACAATGGCGTCCAGACGCGACGAAACATTCACTTTTCGCTGACGAAAATGGTGTCCAAACGCAGGAGGCGATGTCTCGTAGTCTGTATCGGAATTTGGCGTCCAGACGTGGAGAGGCGTTTGCTGGCATAAATGGCGTCCAGACGCTACGAGAGTCTCCTCGTCGGACTGAACATGTGACGCTTACCTGGATTGCTGATCGTCCTAATATATTAGTGCAGTTGACATTGACTGGGTTCGGGCCCTGCAGACAGCGAGCCACTGTATGCTTGTCTCCCCTCTCAGCGGCCTCAAGGAATAGACGCTCCTGTGGGTCCATCCTACTGCCCTGCTTGAGGGGTTCTAAGGGTATCGGGATGGCCCTCCCTGATCCCTTGCTGCCTGTTCTCATGGGCCCCCGTCTACCACTGCCATAACGATTTGGGGCTAGGGAATCCATGATGGTCGGAGACCCCGCTCAGGCCAACTGAAACAATAGAGTAAAAGAAGACAACTTAAAGTTTGGATTTATAGTCTGACATCAGCGACGGTAGCCGAAAAGATAGTGGTTCTGGAGAAATGTGTTTTGGAGGTCGCTCACTTGTTAAAAACATTTGGGCTTGCAGACTGATATCAACAACGGTAGAGGTGGTGTCATCCGACATAACACTTAACCCCGCCTGAAACCTTTCAATTGAACTCAGAGGAGCTGCTCATTCCGGGCCCAACTCTGAACATTTTTGACCAGTACGAGTACCCAATTTTACAAATGGGTGCAGTCAGACAAGGAAGGCAAAGCGACTTGCCCAGACTCTCACGCTGACAGTATGATTCGAACCTGGGACGTCATGGCGCTAGCAAGAGACCCGAGCCACTACACCATTCATTGGACTGAGGGTCGAGCATCGTCGTCCGATAGAGCAGGATGAAGGTCTGAGCCGACAAATGGGAGGGTTAACTTGAACCGCCCTCTGAAATCTGATTATCGCCAACACTCGGCCACCTTCCGATGCATAACACACACATCCTAAATTCACGACTGTCGATTGTAAATCTTAGTTGCCATGGATACCAAACATAAGAATCCTGTCTGTACATTTTGTCAAATGAATGGGAGCATTTTCCAATCGTGAATCTGTTGGGAGCAATTGAATCGTGTAGCAATTTGTCAACAGATGGGATCCAATGATGTGTTAGGCCTTTTGGCGATGTAATGTACATGGCTTCTCACTTGCGGTAATCTATTCTTAGCGACTGGCGGTCGTATTACATTGTTTCATATAGCGATCCGCGACGGTCTAAAAATAGACCAGACACCGACGTAATTAATCCTAATTTATATTCTTGGTGGTCAGGTGACCGTCGGACGCAGCTTGATTGGGAACTGATTGTGGCTTTGGAATGCAAGCTGTTGCAGTCACCATGAATGCGCTGAGAATGGCACAAGATATTAGGCTGAAGGATATTTGACTCATATTAGAAATCTGTGGCGTTCCGGTGCGTAAACATCCTAGGGTCGAGACGGATCCCTTCCCGCCGGTTTACTGCCTTTTCTGACTAGGGCATGCAGGAACTGATATAGTTTGGGTCATGACTTTACTCTATCCCAATGGGAAAAATGAAAAGCCTGGCGATTTTTAGCCTGAGGCAGTAGTAACGGTTTTGATTGTTCCCCATCTGTTGCCTGCTGACGGAGTAAGCTGCGACATGATAATCGGGACATAGAGAGAAACGTGTCGATCTACTATAATTAGTGCCAGCGTTTCCCAAATAATAAGGGTAACATTGACACACGAAAATAGTGGCAGATGTTACATCTGGGTAAGTGTTGTCTAAGCGCATGAATGGTAAAATGAATGATTCGAAGGGTACCCGATTTTTTTAACCAGTCCAAACGGTGAACCGAATTGCATTGGGTTGAGTGGTGCTTTAGAACTATCCGAATGGTAAATGGATGGCACTCAATGGAAGGCCTACTTTATTGTAAGGCCAGCACCAACAGCAATGTTTTGCATTGTTTATATTAGCCCCCCCCCAAATGATCGGCTTGTCTCGTTTCCAAGAAAACGTCAAGCCTCATCATCGCTTGACATGCAGCACACCACATTGGCAGATTCATCTCGAATCTTGATTTATTCACCCCAAGAACACCACAGTTGATCAATGACCGAATTCACCGGAGTGCAAACAAGCGATCGGCAGACTCTTTCTACGTCATCACTGACGTGGATCGATATTTCCCCTGACAGGTTTGCTAACATGGATGAGACCGTGCCGGCTATTCATCGCCGATGTTGAAGAATACTTGGTGGCAGTCTTAGGAACACTTGGCTTGCTCAAATATTGCCAGTCATGGAATCTCATTGCTTTACCTCGAAGACATCGAGTATGTTTCGTCTCTTTCGTGACGGGTGACATGCACGTTGTGATTTTGTACACCATTCAACCTCTTCTACATGTAGCCTATACATGTACCTTTCGAGCCCATTTTCTGCAGTTTACTGGTGGAATTGAGTCATAACAGCTTGACACGCTCTTATACCCTTAAAAACAGTTAAGGCTGATTGGTTCTGCCATAGTGGTGGACAACGGAGGAAGATAACAGCATCAACCCAACTTCAATACACTTATTTAAGAGTAGGCCTAGGCCTATTTTGTATTCTGCGTCTTTTAGCATACCATGTAGACCGAGAAAGTTATGGTGCATCTTGAATTTTTAAATTTCCTCTTCGTACCCTAAAAGACGCGCTTGAGCAGGCGAGATCTGTGATACCAACCACCTCATGAAATACATGAAATACATTACGTCATGGAAATGAAGTCCAATTTCGTATTTCGTACTTTGTGTTTCGTCAGATTTGCGAAACCTCACTAATATTACCGATTAGTGAGGTTAGTTTTGTTTTTGAGAAATACTACGTTGTCACTAGCATGCTGTGGTAGCTACCTGTTGCCCAGTGATATCAGTATGATAAAATGACTTGCAAAAAACTGAGCACCGTTGATTGGTCAGATGATTAATCGGTTAGCAAGTCGGTCACTGCAGCGGTATGTTAAAAGTGTACTTCATTGGCTTTGAAAGCAGCTATATCACATTCTTGGATACACATTGGATGGTCAGATTGCATAGGGTAATAAACACCACCCACACACTCAAAAGAACGGATGGGATAGTTGCAGATGTTCTAGTTTTAATTCTAGCGGGCGTCTTAAAAATAAGTCCTGCCTGTCACCAGTCAAATCTCACGTTTTTATCATAAAGCCCGCAGCACACAGGGCAAAAAAATTGCCCGCATGCTGATGTTTCCAAGATTTTTATTGCTCATTGCTCGTGGTAAACAAGACAGCGTTGCTTTTCACCGCAAAATAATTCTTGCTTGTTGGTTGTTGCTGCTGCAGCAGCAATGAGCAATAAATTGCCTCGTCTGCTGCGGGTGTTAGAAATTCACGTAGATTTTCACAGTTAATTGAAAACTAAAAGAGAGATTTTCCTTTTTAGCTCACCTGGGGGTGACCTTTTGTCGTGGTGCAGCGTCCGTTGTCGTTGTCGTCGTCGTCCGTTAGCAGGGCACGTTTTGTAACCGCTGGGGCTACTGACCTGAAACTTGGTACATATATACCACTAGGTCAGATGACCTATGACACCAAGTTTCGGTCCGATTCGATTGCTGGCTTGGCCACCAGGTGGCCAAAACCAAAAACACAAGAAGTGCAATAACTCCTGAACTAATGACTGGATCATCTCCAAATTTTTATCGTAGGTCTATCTAATGTAGATACATAACATATATAACGGGTTTTTGATTTGACCTACTTTTCAAGGTCACAGAGGTCAAAGTTAAGAATTTTGCCTTTTGGTGGCCCATTTCGTAACCGCTGGGGCTATTGACCTGAAACTTGTACATATATACCCCTATGTCGAATAACCTATGACACGAAGTTTCTGTCCGATTTAATTCTTAGCTTGGCCACCAAGTGGCCAAAATGAAAACTCAAAGCCCAATACATGGATTTCCTAAACTAATGACTCCAAATTTTCATCATCGGTGCATCTAATAAGTGTACATGACATATGTAATGGGTTTTTGATTTGACGTACCTTTCAAGGTCACAGAGGTCAAAGTTTAAAATTTTGCCATTTGGTGGCACGTTTCTTGGCTATTTGACCTACATTGTAGTATCTTCTAACTTGATGTGATCATGGATATAGGTACAGCAAATTTTCGTCCAGTTGGACCCTAATATATGGTTACCAAGCGGCCATTTGGGAAACTGGACTAGCACATATATGTCATAAATTACTCAAGCGAGAATGTTTTGACCATGAAATTTTGACCACAATCATATTACCCAGGAACTCAAACTCAAGTGTTGCCGTGGGACATTTCATTGAACATTTGTGATTTGTTTTTCTGGTAGGCTACATTTCACCCAGGTGAGCACATGGTCCATGTACCATTTCAGTTTCCTAAGAAATGCACCTAGGTGCCAAAAATGTTGGGCAAGGTGTCATCAAAACATTCATTTCTATATTAAGTAATACCACAGGGGGATAAATGCCAGTTGCGTTCATGCTATGGTAGGCTACACAAGAAGGCAAACGTTCTGCCCTTGTGCACAAGCCGTTAGGCCCTAGTCCTTGCCGCAGACACTTTTTTCCAGTTGACATGGCAACCAAATCGACATCCACTGCAGACAAAAGCAACTAATTTGCAGTGCATAGAGGGTTAATGGTAAGGTTAGCGGTACGTGGGATTTGGATCAGGATCAGGATTAGGATTATAAGGGAGATTTGGTTTGATGATCGGGAAAAACACGGGTTAGTAGTGGTTGTGTCGATAAGGAAAAAACTGTTGCCCGCACTGACACGACAAGCCCGCATCGCTCCATTTGGCCAAGCCCTGATCTGTTCAGCTACTATCTCCTACTCCACACCACCGACTTTCATCGATTCCATTATGGCGTCATCGATCCTCCAAAGGATTATCCGACGGTTGCTTTCGCTCCTCATTTTAAATGCACCAGAAAAGCTCTGTGTGTCTACGCGAAGGAAGGGTTTGGTGACGGACAAGGGGTTGAATTCAAACCTTTGTGGCCAACAGTACATGAATATGTAATTTTCACTTCTCAAAAAGGGAGTGTGCATGAGATGATATCTCGCAAGAAAAAAAGATCGTGCATAAACTACTGCTGGCTTGAAAGTTCACGAGGTAATCTGTCAATGGTACTTTTTCGGTGTTTTCAAAAAATCGAAACCATAAACAAATTCTCTATACAAGGTGGCCCACCAAAAAGCAGCACAAGCATATTTCCACCGCCTTGATTCCAAAACCACGACTATGATGGATAGAGAATCTTTCTACGAGAACAATATCACCAGAATGGCCAGATTCGGTCCACGAGTTTTAGCTCTTGAGGCCGTTTTGTGAAGCAAAGTCGGATGTCCATAATAAAAAGGGTAAATGCCGTCCTGGGTATATACAAAGATTACCCAGGATCTCAATCTTCACTAAAACAATACCCTGGGTGTAGTTTCGGTAGCCGAACATTACCCAGCATCCCCAATCAGTGCCTAGGAACGAGTCCTATTTAGAAATCCCGTGGAATCTCGCGGTCTCGCGCCGCGGTTCTTGTTGAGTGTAGCTATTGATGACATTCTTCAGGCGGTCATGTGACCACGGGCGAGACAACCTCGAATCCAGATGTCATACTACGATGCTTGGTGATGTTCGGCTACCGAAAGTACACCCAGGGTATTATTTTAGTGAAGATTGAGAACCTGGGTAATCTTTGTATATACCCATGACGACATTTACCCTTTCAGCCATAATAAACTTACAGGCAATGAGGAACCTGCAGAACTACGCCACGACGTGGCGCTGTCAGTGTAAGACCCGGAAGTCCTATTTTCTAACAGTATTTCCATTTACTTCTTGCCCCAAAATAAACTACTCTCTTTGGTTCAATTTTGATTAAATTACACTGTCCTGTTTCATGTTCAAAGTTCTCCATATATCACTGCTTTGTTTCGTCAGAAATGCCACAGGATGCCAATA
>NMRB01000147.1:453486-467726 GCA_002633025.1 Notospermus geniculatus
ACTGGTTAAATAAGTTGATGAATGTTGTAGGATGTTTTCAAATATTTACAATAAAGTAACCCTGTGTGGGAGTCTGCACAAAAGTACATTGTTATGTATGTGGTATTGCACATAAGGAATAAGTTGGAGCATAGAATGTCTTGTATCGATGCACATCACTTGAGACTACTAAGTGCTCTGCTTCAGCCCAGAGTTGCTGTAACTGTTATTTTCTTTCTGAATAATCCTGCATTCAAACAAAGACACGTTACCTCTGTGTTTTCTTTATATTCAGCTTTCCTAAAAGCATTTGTGAAAAAAAACGGGTGAATCTTTTTCACGTCACTTTTAAGTGCAAGAATGGGTAATTTTGGTCACCAGTTTATAGTGTACTAATTTTTTTTGACAGAACGAAAAATGTCACCTATGGTGCACATAGCCATCAATTCACAAATAAACTTTGTCCTATACGGTAGCGAGGAATTGAAGTCAACAGCTTCGTCCTCCACAAAGACAGCACTGGGTCATTACTATATGATCATGGGTGATTGCAATACAGTCAAGTAACAGCCATTCCTGATGTACTGCAGTGTACATGTAGTTGGTAGTACATGACTTCAATCGCCAATGTTCCCAGAATAAGTGGGGATACCTATCTTTATTGAAGATTGTACACTCACTGACTAGAGGTTCCCAAATATAACAACCCTGACTTGTGAACTTGTGAAGGCAATATTCCAAGACAACATTTTCTTAAAACTTGCCAAAATTTGAAGAACATTCTTGAGCACGATATTTTGGCCCAGTATACACTGACCAACAAATCATAGCAACATTTGAAGAACCTGTCGCAAAACTCTTTTTCCCAGTACACACTAGCCAACATTTGTCCAACACTGAGGGCGTTGTTACTCCAGGTTGAAAAAATGTTGGTGGGTGTACGAATGCCTTTGTACCATTTACCCACAGACCAAGTAAAGATACATTCAGTGCTCTTCCTCCAACACTGTTCAAGTTCATAATATCGAGTAAAACATTCCTAAATCCTTGCCATTGGCAACAAACTCAAACAGTTCCGCAGAAGACGATCAAGGCGAACTGCAACATCGGTAAATTGTCCGGGTACGTGCGCAGCCACTACAATCAACCGGAGGAGAAGATAAACGAACAGATTACTGAAAAACTCTTCACATTGTAATAAATGGGAAAGGTCACTGCAAATGTAACGAGGCAGCTCATGGACGCATTAGGACTCTCTTGTCTGTAATTGAAGATTGCTGTTCAATTTGGGTTCCTCAGTCGAATGCTCGAAGGCTGTCTTTCTTTGGTTAATAGTCGCTCGCATTACAGCAGACAACATCATGGCCAGTGGATGCACGAGCAGAGCAGATACAGTTTACACAGTTTTTAATAAAGTTCCGAAACAGACCCTTGGGTTTTTGTCAAAAGGCAGTGAGTCCTGTTGACGACAAATAGCCATGAATTTGGTAGTGTTGATCAAATATTTCACCTTGTCTTGCCGGTATGACAATTTAAGTTGCCCAGGAATCAGTCCGGCTTTTATTTTTTCATTAAGGGTTTAGGTTATATGACCATTCGATTATACATGTACCGTAACCTAACAATTGCAGACTGTGATAACTTGGACCTGTATTCCTAGGAATCCCATTCCTTTCACAATTCCCCGGACAAATCCCAGCTGTCAAATTAATTGCTGGTCATAAATATGACGTACATTGTAGCTATTATATTCGTTTCATTTGTATTTGGCCAAAGGGAAGTCAAAGTGATCAACAGGAGGCAATTACGTCATGTCTTTAGACCTTTATTTTACACTTTAATGGTTGATTATTATCAACATCTCTCGCTAAAAACGGATGAATGAGTCAATGACACAAATGAGGCATAATCAAGGTGTTGAGGAGTAATGAAGCATAATCAAGGTATTGTTGCCATATTGAGACAGGTTGAGAAACTACACATCCCATGAGCTCCTGAGCAATGTTCGAAACGCTATAGACACCATGAGCTAATATAATGAGACATGTTCGAAAACCGAAAACCTACAGATACCATGAGCTAATACCATGAGCAATGTGCAAAAAGATAGAGACAACATGAGCTGATGAGCAATGTTCAAAAACCTTAGACACCACGAGCTAATTGAAAATACGTTGAGCTTATGAGGAAATCGAAAGTGTTCGAAGAATATCATCAAATATCATGGGCCACTGAGAAATGTTCGAAACACAATCGATTTCTTGAGCTACTGAAACCTAATCGAAAAGCTACAAAGACCATTGAGCTGATGAGCAATGTTCGAAACGCTATACATGTATACCCTCACCATTATCAAATGAGACGTGTTCCAAAAGATACAGAAAACATGAGCTGGAGAGTGTTTGAAAAGCTGAAATATGATGATGATGATTACAACTCTGGGCTCATAAGACAAATTTTATGAGCTATTCATATCATGCCTGATACGGCATGGTCGAACAGCTGATAGTACGGACGAATGAAATAACCTTTAAAAGCTATTCGTTCAGTGCACTAATGGGAACGGCTCGAAAAGGTGCTAATGCCATTGGTTAATGAGTCAGGCTCGAAAAGTGATAAATACCGCATGAGGTGAAGAGGCATGATTTGATTACCACGGGCTGGTGAAAACGAACGAAACAAGAATGATAATAGTTAATGAAAATCATGGACGAATACTCGAGAAGCAGTCTCATAATCTAAAGTGACATGCTACCCTTACCATTCAATTCCCCGTGAATATTCCTTGCCATCGTAAGCTCCATGACTGTATAGAAAACGGAAGACACCGTATCAGCAGCAAAAACATACATCCCCAACCGAATCTCAAACACCGTCTACTCCAGAGTGCACTACTTTCCCTTCCAGTCAGAGTACATCACATTCGCGCCGATGTAATATCCGACGTCAGATTGCTACAAATTGAGGCCAAAGCGATCGCAATATGAGCGTTATTTGCAGAAGTATCCAGTGTGTTTTGAGGAGCAGCACCCTTTGAGCCGAGTGGCGGTATTATTAGATGACATTCTAAGTAGCGTAAGTTATACAGCGAAGAGAAATGGCCAGGAAAACTGGAAATTGGTGATCCTGTAGTTCGCCTTCTTTGCTGCAACTGGATATTTCTGAGACGCAACTTGGTTGCCAAGGGTTGCAGCGAATTTATCTTTCGTGAACAGCAATTTCGTTATTCTCAGTGGAAGACTGGTATTTCTTCCTGCAAATTGCTTGTCCTTCGTTGTAACCTGGTTCTCGTTATGAGTTATCGCTTCGTTTTTTCCTTTTCCGACTCCTCCCGAAATCAATTTCTCCACCAATTCACGTTACCAATCGATAAGACTAGTCAGAAAATTACATTGCTTGGAGAATTTTCAATTTGGTTATTCTTCTTTAAAATATCCAATAGCGCTGCACGAGATTCTTTGTAAATTGGTTGATCTTTAGCGAAATGTCAAAAAAGTGGATTTCGCTGTTTACCACGTTTCATAAAGGATAATGGTATCATCGGGTACGATCCTTAGAGAGGTAAATCCAAGTGAGAGGCCAGGCAAAAAGATCGTAATCCTTTGGTGATGAAGTGAGAAGCAGTTTAATCCGAAAGGTCAAGAAGACTCTCTAAAAAGATGGCTTAAATGTCCACTGTTGAAGGAGCGCACCACTGAGGTAATGTCGAATGATTCCTTTGTAATGACTTGCCTACTCCCAGTGGTGCTGAGCGTACTCGGTCTCCGGAGCATTTGTTACAAGTGTCAATGAAATCGCTGAGAGTTTGTCCCTTGGGTAATCCCCTCGATGGCTTGTTATCTGGTCAGCTTAGCGGAGGCGATGTAATGGGCAAGGCGTATTTGCCATTGTGTACTGGCAGGCAGTGATCGGTAGACGGCATTGTCTTCGACACTGAAGTACATGTATCTTCTGCAAGTTCAACGTACTGATGTTTGTTTCAGAAGAGTATCACCAGCACTTGGAAACCGTCTCGAAATCCTTCAAAGGCGGGTAGATATCGTTGGAATAAAGCTTGTAAACTAGAACATACACTCTATTATTCATGACCGAAATGACACATTAAGACTTAGAACCTACAGATTCTTCACTGGGCAATAAATCAGACGAAATCATGGATCCCATTTATCCAGCACGAGCGGGTAGCGTTCCGGAGTCACACGGTACATCATCTCAGAGAATACGAAGACGACTCGGCTATCATTCAGCCCGTCACGTCTTCCATTAAAGTCGACTTCTGCACTGAATTCGTAAGAACGGCACAACCACCTGTCGAACGAATGAATCGATCGCCTATTCAAGCGGACATAAGCTAAAGGTTTCGTTTAAGCATCCCCGTTTCGCGTCAGTGAACTTTAAGTTTGATTTTGGGGCCTTCCAGGAAATCCTTCACGAGGCAAGATATAGCTCACAAACTTTTATTGTATGTTGTCCCTAAGCCAGTACATCTCCCTGGTTTAGGTGTGATTCCCAATTTGTCGTAAACAACACCATTGTCTTGCGATACATAACACATCATGATGAGTTACGTATTAACTGTTCCCTGTAGCCGTGATCAACATGTATTCCGTAACCAGGACACACTCAATTTTCTCGTTTCGATTGGAGAACGTCAACCGGGGTCGTTCGATTATTGATTCCTCTCAGGCCATTCGACTATCGATCCGAAAAGGTTTTCTCTCGTATTTTTTTAATGATTGTGTTTGGGTGCTTACCAAAAAGACAACTATAGAATAATTGATTACGGGATTTGTACTGAACGCTCCCAGCATGATTCACTAATCGCATGATTTTGTCAGAGTGTATTCTTCAGACGGATTACTTTTGCCTTCAGGAGGCGTTTCCCCAAACTTCTGTTGTCATTAATTGATCTTTACTCGGAGAAATTAAAATGATGCTGAGTCATTCTCTGCTGATTTAAGCTAGAATGTATATTTCCGGCGGCCATCTTTAAATCTAATGAAGTGGCGCCAGTAAAATGTTTCGTGTCACAATGTTCACAGAGATTCAGTTGGTTCGTATACCACTTCCTTCAAGAGCCATACTATAGTCTGTATAGTGTATAATCTGAGTGTATTCTTCAGACGGATTACTTTTGCCTTCAGGAGGCGTTTCCCCAAACTTCTGTTGTCATTAATTGATCTTTACTCGGAGAAATTAAAATGATGCTGAGTCATTCTCAGCTGATTCAAGCTAGAATGTATATTTCCGACGGCCGTCTTTAAATCTAATGAGGTGGCGCCAGTAAAATGTTTCGTGTCACAATGTTCACAGAGATTCAGTTGGTTCGTATACCACTTCCTTCAAGAGCCATACTATAGTATGAGCGGAATAAAAATACCAATGCAGTTTCCAACCGCTCCCCGTAACACGCGATCCGAAACTGCTTCGGAACACGCGATTCTCAGAAGATGACCAATAGGCGTCACATTGGAAGCAAACTAGCCAGCCAATCAGTGATCGGCTTTCATGTCCATTTTAGGGGCATAGCGACGGATAACCTGTACCCATCGACATGCTCGCCGTGTTTCAGCCAATCAACACAAGTCTAAAGCTTAGCGCACATGTCCGACAAAACTCAATGCGTTAGGGGTGTCTGTTAAAATCGACTGTCCTGGCTGAATGACGAGTCGACAGCGTTGGGTCAGTCGACTTTAAAAACACCCCTAACGGATCGAGTTTTGTCGGACATGTGCGCTAAGCTTTACAGTTTGGAAAACTGGAAAAGAAACTCGACTGGTGACTGTGTGGCCCTCTCCGGGCTCTCTCGCCAAGCTGCATCTAACCGCAGACTCCTTGAAGTGCGATGTAACAGAAGAGACAGGGAAGCCTGGTAGTTACTAAGAGTTAAGTCACCTCTCTGACGTGATACAGCGAAGGGCAGCAACTGCAGGCTGCTCACATCTTGTTTCCAAGGCAATCAAATGTACCAGGAGCACCGGAACACCACGTTTCCATGGAAACGGGATACATCTCTTGTGGGTGAGCCTTCCTTTCGAGGGCTGTACGGAGAGCCTATTTACTGGTCCTATTAATGTGTTAACTAGCGGTAGGCGGACCAAATGCTTAATACTTATGTTATTGTGTGTTTTATCCTGTCAGTAATGATTTGGAGAGCATACTTCTCTCATTATGTCATCGGGTCATCGTTCGGTCTGAGGTACTGTCCACTGTCAGCTCGACTGAGTTTTCCCAGTCTTTCGAAACGTAGCCTTTGGCAGACAAGATGTCCTGCCTGAATCTTTTTAGGTCTTGATGATACAAAGTATATATTTCACTTTTTGTTGGCACACAGCCTCATGGAAAATTTCCTAGTGATGACTCAGGTATACATTATTACCTTTCGTCACGATTAGCTGGAATAGGACAGTAACGCCCTAAAATCTGTTCTCCTGACTGGTCAGGCTTGTAAATAAACCTTGCCTTGTTGCAGGAATAAAACGAAATCAATAAGAAAAATCGGTCTTATCATCAGCTACTAGTTTTATCAAATGCTTGCAGATCTGGCTTTCGCAATCTTTTTCGTTCCCTTCCGGAACTGCTGACTCAAATTCGCACGTCGAAGAGAAAGTATCGGCTGGTTCTTTCGCCTTGCGCACATCTGACCTCAGATTACAATAGAGCGACAGATGAAACGTCCTGCATCAGATGCGACATGAAAGCACACATCAACATCACAAAACATGAATGTGGCTCTAGCTTTCTGTAAAATAAAAACGGTGTTCTGTCGAGGCTAGGAACAGAAATGTCTGTTTAGCTCTGGGCGAAAATGATATTGTCTGACGTTCTGTCTTTTGGCTGTCTATTAAAGAGAATGGTTATATGCGAGCTTGGATTTTCCACGCGAGTTTGTGGATTCAAACCTTTCTGTTCGGCCCAGACTCGTCGATACCAATATGTATCCGAGCAGACGTCGGCGACGTGGCTTATCCTATTGGCCAATACGACCAAGTATTGGTGCTGGAATGCGATCAAGAAATTGATTGATTCACGCACTGATCGACGGGGATTACGTCTCACCTCCCATGCCAAGGAGTGATATCTTCCATCCAATAATAGCTTTATTAATTGCTACACTACAGGAAGAAAGGTACTCAGACCAAAATCAATTTATTGGACTGATACTAGGCTAATTGGTTCTTTGGGAGAGGCGGTTGGGTTGGGGTGGAGGGCATCTGTACTAGGTTTGATTGAAGGAGACAGCGGGGGAGGGAAACTGGTTTAAGGGAGCAGAGCAGTTGTCATTGTTTGAAGGATATGTTTTTGACCCCCGTACTGGTGCTCACTGAGGGCCTATCGAAACGGTATGGGAGTCGAGGAGAAAGGGATGGAACGACTCTGCAAGATGGGCAACGGAACAGTAAAAGGAGGTTCTGGGAAAATGTCCAGGCACTCCATGTTGATCTTTATCACAATGAGAATATTTTGAATGGGGGACACCATCGTTTTGATCAACTTTGATTTATTTGAGACAAGCTTTCGAAGCTAGCGGTCTTCCTCAGGCCCGAAGACAACATCTGGAGAAATCTGTTTGGGAGTGTCCCCGACTTGACAAGAGGTGTAGCGGCGAGTTGCAGACAAACGACGTGAAGCAGCAGCCCACCTTCGAAGTAATTGTTATAGGCTACGAAATATAAACGTAACCAAGCACAAGGACAGCTGTAGATGCGGTGAGAGGCTTCTTTCTGCGAAAGGAACATTTATTTAGGCCAATNTTTGGCTCCCCTACTAGTAGCAACATGGCTGCGCGCATTAGTACCCAAATCGCCTATAATTCACTTCTCCCGATTCCTAATCTAGAACCGCCGTGCCATTATCTGACAATTTAAGGACGCTGCACAGCACGCCACTACCACGAACCGTCCCAGGCTCCGAGCCCAGCATCTGTAAATCAATCGACGATATTTCCTCCCAATCTCGACGATCCGAGTGAATCGATAACGACAACGCCAAACGAGGATGTCACGAAGACGTTCTGACTTCTGGCGGAAAAACTGGAAACTGATCGACCTGGAGGCGTTGCAGGGTTTGAATGAGGAAGTGAGGAGTTATGATAGAGAACATCCAGTTTTTTTCTCGCATCATAATGCACACATTGTCCGTGTGTATTTTATCCCCAGTTACGGCAGGGCCTACCGCCGGCCATGGAGAATTTCCTTTTTGGCCGAGTAGTCTGGATCGTCATTTTTGTCTTCGAGCTGGAAGTACAGCAACCTTGAGCAGGGCAGTACTGGCATGACTGGAATGGGTGAACGGCAGTCCGCAGGTATAATACATCTGGCAGTTGGGGTCGAAAATTCACAAAATTTCTGGAGGACGACTTCGATTATTATGTCATTTTGTGTGTCGTCTTTTGTGCTCTATCTTTGGATGGCAGACCTTCCCATACGAGCTCTGCTGAGACGCAGTGTAGCGCTAAGTGACTCGAGGACAAGGCATCCTTTCAGCTCAATGCTGATTTCCCCGAAAAATTGTCTACAAATATTGTGTCGCGTCATGGTTTGTCAACAAGTGCCACATCTGCCGTCCACTCTTCCGAACATTCACGGTTTAATCTAACCTGTTACGACATCGAACAAAGCAAAGCATGTAACCAAATAACCCATCCTCTTGTTGCGAAATCAATACGAATCCCCATAAGAATTTGACGTAATGGCTTCCCTTGGATTGGTTTGTGTCGTTACCATGACATCTGGTCCCATTGGTGACGAGTTATGGAGACGGTTTAGTAATGCTTCTCCACGAGCGGATTTCAAAAGGTAGCTTGGTGTCTGGTTTCTTCGCGGTTTCACAATGCTGATGAACCCTGATGAACCCATGTTAACTGCACGTGTCGTGTGTATACTTCGGTCATCAGTACCTTTTTCTTCAGATGATCGGAGGTGAAGGCGTCGACAAAAATCCAAAATGGCAACGTTCACATATGACAACAAACGTCACCATCAGGGGTGGGTTCTGAAGGCAGGACTCTCTCGCGCCTTCGGCACGCCTCATCGACGCCGGTTTGGTGGGGGTCTGGGGGACCTCCCCAGGAAAATTTTGAAAATTAGAAGACGCGATTTCCCGGCATCTGAAGTTAAGAAAGTCTTATACAAACATTTTCTTGAACAGTGTGATCTTCCTGTTCTTTCTAGCAGCTTCAGCCAGTCCGATGCCATTTCGAAACAGTGCAAGCATTCACAATGCAGTAGTATGGCAACAGTTGTCCAAAGCAGAAGAATAGAATTTCTCTGCTCAGAATTTCGTCGAATCATCGATGCAACGATTGTATCACTCACCAAGATTACATCAAAGACACGTGTAGGCGCTACGCCACAAGCGAGATGTTTGATGTAGGGCGCTAAAAAATGTTATCTTTGATCGCCGAGGGGGGGGGGGTGTTCCAACCCCGAGAACACCCCTCTGTATCGATGGGGAATGCATGAGAGATATATAATACCACGGTTTCCCGATTTCGTCCTGTTCTGGCTTAGTATATTGCGTTCCAGTTTACGTTCATGTGAAAACAATTCGGTACTCATTGAGGGCATGATGAAAATACATGTACTGTACCTTTGCGTTTGGGAGAGGGGTTGTCGCGCGTGATAAACAAATCGCTAGGATCATTAAGTTTGAGCCGTTTTCGTCTGCGTCCGGGGTCTGTGTGCTCTAGCTCCTACCTCAGTGGGCTCCTACCTCAGTGCATGCTCTGACAGCAGACAGCTGGCAAGAAAGCAAGATAGACACGGCAAGGACAAATCGAGGGCCGAATGACCTCATCAGCATGGCTGTCGGAAGATTACATGTAGATCGGTCATCGCGGGTCAGTTTCTCTACAGTTTCTCTGGCCATTGGATCATGAGAAGTGTGCAGAGTCGTTTTATAACATGCAACAATCCTCCAACAGGCGTTCGCCAGGGCTGAACAAGCTTTCAGTGCTACTTTCGGTCGGCGGGCTGGCGTAATAAGCGCGAAGTTCACAATGACCGACATACATGTACAACTCACGATGCAGTGCTACGCTGCATGCATGCACTGGCCGGTGGGATGCTGCTTACCACATTTTAAACTTGTTGTTTTGCAACCCATCTCGTGTCACGGATACCTACTGAATGACGACAGTGTGGGGATTCGCAAATAAGCGTCTTTTTTCATCTGTTACTAAATAAAATATCGGCAGCTACAAATAGATAGGGCATTTTCTCTCCAAACGATACACTCGGCCCCAGTGTGTATCCGACGTCCAAGTCTTCTACACACTGGCACTTTTGGGGCTCAAAAGCCGTAAACACCACTAGATGGCACTCTCTGGGCTCCAGCCAATCACCACGCTTTCTCACTCATTATTGCCGCGGAAATTCCGCGAAACTTACTTCCAGGAAAAACGCAAGGACCTGTGCTGCCACGACACGGTCTTTACGACTGTTAATCTCTAAAAGAGCCAGACGGGGAATCAGTGTGACTTACCGAAGGGGTGGGTCAGTAGTGTCTGGCCAAGCGAGACTATCCAAACGACGACCAACGCCAAAATTGAAGAATGCCGATCGATTTAGCTGCGTAGGCCCATCAAACTGCGATCGGCCAATCGAGAATCCTTACCGAGTGTAATTACGTCGAGTGCCATATCACATGACCACACACCAACGAATTCGATATCTTCAATCGGACTAATTGACATGCTGAGAGTGACACAAGGTCGTCTGCTTTTAGAATATCGACAAGCTTCCTGATCTCACCGCCTTGTCGCCTATCAGATATCGTTCCCCATGGCGACGGGAAATCGGTCAATCATAATTCATGTTTCTTAATCATTTTCTAATTGATTAACCATTGCCATCATCAAGAGGCTGTCAAGTGTTGCGAGGAGCGTGACAAATGATGGACATTTCATCAACTCGTGTTAACTCGGGTTCAGTTCGAGTGTTTTCAGAATTTGGAATGGGAAAATGAGAAACGGGAAATACTTAAACGAAAATGCAAATGAAATGGTAATTGTAATGAAAAACGTAATGAGATAAGTGTTTAATGCCACTAGGTGGTTCTGTGTTGGTTTCTTGCCTTTTTCTGTCATATTTTCCCCCGGGTATTTTTCGGACTGAGCCAAACAGAAAGGAGATGTGGGCAACACAAATGTCACCCGCTCTAGTAGGCGATTATCGCAAGCGAGGAAACGTTTAACGGCCTTCACAGAAACAAAAAATCAACTCGAGTGGAGACTCAGAATCTCACTTTAGGGACAAAATGGTTCGAAACATTTTTTGACTCAAAATGAAACAGAAAATATTTCGGCGCGAGACAATGACATCTCGGCCTAAAATATTTTCTCTCAGATCGAGACTGTCAGTATCTCAACCCGAAATATTTTCTCTCGGAACGAGGTGTCATTGTCTCGGGCCGAAATGTTTTCTGTTTCATTTTGAGTCAAAAAGTATTTCGAACCATTTTGTCCCTAAAGTGAGGCTTTGAGTCTCCACTCGAGTTGATTTGTTTTCTGTCTTACAACACAATAGCTGAAATGTACGTCTCTGCAGGTTGACAATAGTAGTGGACAGCAGTGGTAACAGTTGAGTAAATTGATGACCAATGATGATCACTTGCCAAACGCGTCTCCCTTTGCTGGAGCGGTCACAAAGTTCGAATAAATGCACAGTTATTTTTATCATCTTCCCATTTGACCGAGATGCAAAAAGAGATCCCTCGAGCGTTCCGTCTCCAAAGACACCAAACTAGCATGAGCGCATGCTCAGTGTCGATATGGCAAGAAATCAAGGCCAAATGATGACGTCATCAACATGGCCGTCGGAAGATCATCTGTCAAAGTGGCCAGTGTCTTCCTAAGATAACCATTAATACTCTTTGGACAAAGATCAAGGAGTTGAACCAATCGATTTTCGATCAATTGGTATTTACTATTAGAGGTGGTCAATAAAGGGAGGCAACACAATCACCGGTTTTCATTACTTTCTACCTCAGAATACATCAAAAGAATCCTGATTGCATGCATTGAATCAATACGCAAAGAAAATCTTGGCATCGTATTCTTTGCATGTTAAACAAATGCACCGAGTTCTGGATTGGTTTGATTGGAACACCGGGAGAAAAGCCAGATGAGGAAATTGAAGGTGTGGTGTGCTTATACTGTCAAGAGACCAACTACAAGGCAGCGATATCGACTCATTAAACTGGCGTCTTTGTACATTTGTAGACATAAGAAAGTTGTTCAAGGACTTTTATCTTTCAGCCTGTGATATGGCGCCTATGAAGGTTTTAAACCGGCCATTATACCACATGTATACTGCGTGCAGGGTTTCTGCCAGAAATTTTTTTGAGGGTACTAATTTCTTCAAAATCAGCAAAAACCCCATGAAATTAAAGAAAATGGCCCTTTTCTATGCTAGTACCCTTAGTACCCTCTATCGGAAACACTGGCATGGTCTTGATTCAACGTAGTGTACAATACAAGCGGAATAATTCAGCTAGATGTGCATAGGCCTACATGTACATGTATGTACGGCGTTCTTCTATGTTGTACACCGAAGAGAGAAGTTCTGTATGAAGAATGACTTTTCAGCGAAAACAAAAGCTGTTGATGAAAAGAAAGTTATGTACATGTTGACTAAATCCAAAGCATTGCTGACTCAACCTCCACCTACACTGAGGTCTCCAGTACTCAAATGTGTAGACTCACATGTCAGCCTTTATTGACCTTACACCAAAATCGCAAATCGTAAGGTCACAGAGGTCTGGCAATGTGGCATTGCCGTGGTCCAGCTTCTCCAGTGATGGTCGGCATTGCTGACCACAGGCAAAGATTGATATCTTTGAATCGAATCGAAGTCCTGACACTTACACCTTCCTTTGATATGATAATATGATCTGTTGGAGGAGCAGCATGTATAGCCAACATGTAGATCCCAGTGGCAAGGCCAGGTCTCTTTGACCTCCTAACTGGATTTTGGGGTAGGCCTATACATGTACGTACATATAGTGTAGAAAAAGTTGATGAAAACCGTGACTGAGTGCGTCGA
The DNA here is from genome assembly GCA_002633025.1 of Notospermus geniculatus. Taxonomy (NCBI): domain Eukaryota; kingdom Metazoa; phylum Nemertea; class Pilidiophora; order Heteronemertea; family Lineidae; genus Notospermus; species Notospermus geniculatus. The sequence continues at coordinate 466,512 of NMRB01000147.1, forward strand.
ACCCGAGATTGTACGGATGTGTACTTACGTCGCAATGATGCATGATGGGAAATTAGCCCATAAATCACGTTCTCGCGTTAACGTGATTTACGTGAAATATTGCTGACGGTCCGAGGGATGTGTGTGTCCAGTGCGATTGTTTGTGGGCGTAGTCAAGAGAATTGGAGTAGTTGGTCATTTGAACGAAAAACAATCCTCTCATTCAAACTCCCCGTTTTCGCATTCAAATAAAGTCATTATGTGTCATCATCCCCGCGTCATTTTAAATAAAACCAGACCATTCAGGCAGCAGACATGACAATATGCCCTGTCAATGCAAATCACGCAAAAATAATGTCAACATCAGCGATCATAAACTGAGAAAATTGGTTTATCGAGACTGTGAAATCTCATTTGAATGGCTACATTTACACCATTTCCAGCATAACAAGTTTCTGCGGCTGTTGGAGATGCAGGAATTGTTTGCATCACGCTTTGTCGTGTGAAGAGCATATTTTTTATCGTTTTTTCCTGCTTAATTCGCAGCGCAGTGCCAGGAAAGGGAACACGCCAACTACGCCATTAGTGTAGACTGCTGGTGATGCTTTTCGTCATGGAAACTGATTGGGCAGACGTGAGTGTCGCGATGTAGGCAATTGAGTTTGGTACATTGTATATACGTGTACTGAAGGCAGATCACCAAAACGTCTGGACATAGAGAGGTTAAGAAATTACACGTTAGCGTAAAAACGATACGACAACCACGTAACACTCCTGTCCTGGGCTGGGAATGTGAAGACCATGTGACGTCATTCTCGTTAACGTGTATCGTTCCATTCGGAACGACCTGAGGCGAACTGCTATCTGTCACTGGGCGGCGCATTTCACCTCGGACACAAGTCCAAGGCAGCCATGTTGTTTATCATCAAACCCACGTGACCGCCGTGGGACCATTGTGTACACACAGGCTGCGCGAGACTGCTTGCGGTGAGACTGCTTATGCACAGACCTGTGTAGCCGTGGAACGCATCACATCGGCCAGATTTGGCCGACGTGTACGTCCGCGACCTCATCACAGCGTAGGAATAAAATAAGTCCCAAGTGACTGGCTTAACATTCTTTGTTTAATGCAAAAATATTGACAGATTTTTTGTGAATAATTGTATGGCAAGTAACAACTATCATAATAAGCGAGGTTTGTAGGTATTTTGATCCTAGTAACTACGGGGATCGAGG
>NMRB01000147.1:469189-494386 GCA_002633025.1 Notospermus geniculatus
GTCAACTCGGCCAGAAAATTTACTTCAATCAGAAATTTTTTTCACACAAACCTTGATCTTGGTTTCACGTTTTCCACTGATTACGACCATGCGCAAATGCGCGATGTGATGCGCAAATCAGTTCTTAGATTTTAAACTGCCTGATCGAGACATTCCCCCTGTTCGAGCAACAAAAAATTAGGCCTCGCGTACAACATAATATCCCGTTTCGGACACAACCTCCCAGTCGGGAGATGCAAAATCCCAATCGGGAGGTGACCTCCCGATGCGGCAAAAGTTCCTGACTGCTGAGTACGAGGTAATAAGCATCCAGTTTGAATACATTTGGTATTTGGAACAGGGCTAACGTCGCAGTAACGAAGGTAGGCCTAGGTATCATGCCCTAGCCTATTTCAAACATTGCTTTAGCTCGCAAGTCTCCTCCAGTCTGTCGCATGAGGTCAGCGATAATACCATCGCTAACCGTGCAAGTCTCCTCCAGTCTGTTGCATGAGGTCAGTGATAATACCATCGCTAACCGTGCAAGTCTCCTTCAGTCTGTCGCATGAGGTCGGTGATACATGTAATATCATCGCCAACCGTGCGAGTCTCCTAGGGCCTAATGATCGATATCTTCAATGGCCCTGTTCCAAATGCATTCAAACTCTCAGAAGATACCTGAATTGAGTTTTCTCATAATTAATTGCCAAAATACATATGAAAGACCCTTGTTGACGCAACTTTATGGGGTAGTTGTCTCAACTTGACGCTTGTTGTCTCAATTTAGTAGGACCGGAATTCCACTTCTCTTCAAAAGTGAGTAGGGCCTACGGTACTCAGTAGGCCTACATGTAGCTACCTAGCCTAGGCCCCTAATGGTTTGCTTTCAAATCAAGTCGACAAGTGCATGGTGACTTGAAAACATGCTATATTTGCTCACGAATAAATTCCACTTTTGAAAACAACAATATTAGGTCTCATGTCTTAAGGAATTTTGCATGGTAGTCCGCAGGACAACCACTCTTTCCGCCTTTGGTAGTCCTGCAACATTTTTGGTAGTCCTGCCTGTTTTAGTTTAATAAAGGAATTAGAATATTCGGATTTTCATGGTAGCCCGACGGACTACCGACCTGGTGCACTTTGGTTGTCCGACGCAATTTCTGGTAGTCTCGGGCACTCGGACTACCTGGGTCTACAACAAAATATGAATTTTCCACTTGAAAACAACAATATTCCACTCAAATACAACAAAATTCCACCTGAAAACAACAATATTAGTAACACTTACTAAGTTGACTTACTTGAATGATGAATATAAACTAGACCTAGATAGTGCAATTACAAGATTTTGGTCTAGGCCGTCGCCTGATCAGAGAGAGAACAACTAAATTTTACAACCCATAACAGTGCTCGAAAAGTTCAGTTGCTCAAAGGTAGCCATTTGGCTAATGTCTACAAATTTTCATAGCCAAATATCTATGATTGAGATACAGCAATGGAAATAGAAAGGACTTATGGTGATTAAAATGGTGAAAATCAAGGAATTTTTTTAGTCAAATGACGAAGTTGACGAAATCCTTTATAGCCAAATGGGAAAATCCTGTAGCCAATGGCGATGAAAACAGCTACTTTCCGAGCCCTGCATAAGCTTGATATCTTTTCCAGAAGTCTGCAGATCCACCTTGTCCTGATCTTCTGATTCAAGTCGTCTGTCACCAGTGATGCCGCCAAAAAAGAAGGGAGAGGTTGTCGAGAAGACGCCATTGATAGGCCGTATCGGCACAAATCTTAAATGCGGAATCGTTGGATTGCCAAATGTTGGGTAAAGTTTAATTTTGAATAATTTTATGTATGTTGTTTTGTCTTCATGGAGGGTTTCCTCTGAAAATCGAGACTGACTCATTTCTATTGTAATAAAGTAACCATGTTTCTACTTAGTGGGACATGTCTCATTAAAGTTTCAGTGTTATATATCTAGGATTTCAGAAGGGCATGGTGCAAACTTTGTGAAAAGGGCACTTCAATGTAGAAAAGGGCACTTTTCATTGCGACATTTCTTCTAACAGAATTTGAAAAGCTAAAAAGTTAAAAAGGTCTCTATAACTCCAGTCAACAGCCAATTTAAGCCAGTTTCTAAGGTGATATGACCAAAATGGACCATGACAAAGGGTCTGGGGGTACTAAAAACCTTTTTAAAAAAAATTTTTTTAGGGGCATGGCACTCTAGGGGGTTAAAAAGGGCACAATGGTGCGGCGCCACTCTAAAATGGCCTAGATATAACACTGGCTGCTAGGTGGTAGACAAGAGTATCCCCAGTTCAAATCCCGGTGTGTCTACCGTACTTCATACACTATGTTAGAGCAGAAATATGTACTTGTCTCGTTTTTCAGAAAATCCACATTTTTTAATGTGCTTACCAAGAGCCAAGCATCTGCTGAGAACTTCCCATTCTGTACCATCGATCCGAATGAGAGTAAGTACTTCGATTGAAGTGAAATCACCTGCAAAATTCACTTGATTTTCAGAGAGTTCTACATATGCAACCAAAAGAAAAGGTTCTTTTCAATTTCATGCCAGAAATAAATGGAAAAAACTTTAGAAAAAAGAAAATTTGGTCACATCGCTCGCAGTGCCTTGACGTAATGTTGTTTCCCCCAGTTTCCCATTTTGCCTTTTACAAATTTGCACCACAACACGAACTTTACAGTTTACCATAACCCTAAACCTAACAGGTGGCGAAGGGTGAAATGGGACAGTGTGATCAATGAGCCTGAGAGATGCTATGAGTTGTCATAAAAACTGAATTTGCAATTGTTTTTCAGGTAAAGTGCCAGTCCCAGATGCTCGATACGATTTCCTTGTAAAATTTTGGTCTCCTGCCAGGTGAGTACAGCTTTAACGTTGTTCGCAACAAATCAGAGGAAGCAGCTCTAGATATTATTGCCAATATTACCCTCAAAAACAACAAAATTCCACCTGAAGACAACAATATTACACTCAATTACAACAACATTCCACTTGAAAACAACAAAATTGCATACGAATACGGCAAAATTCCAGTTGAAAACAATGTTACACTACCGGTACTCGAATACGACGAAATTCCACCTGAAGACATCAATAAAATGCACTCAACTGTGAGCCGCTGTGGCAAAATAGAGTCACATGTCGCTTAGAAGGTGAGCCTCAATGAACTAAGATGACACCAGGAGAGGAAGAAATAGATCGTTTCAGATTTCATAATAGTGAGCTTTCGCAAGCGCCCGGTTAGGCCATACGACAACGTTTATCTATTGTTTGGGTATACCCACACAATAGATAAACGTCGTCTTAGGGCCTAACCGGGCGCTTGCGAAAGCTCACTAATAGACAGACAATACTGAAACTGACAAACATTTGGTCTCAACCTGCCAAGCTAAGAGTGACAAGCGTCTGCTTTTGCCAGAGTGGGTCACAATGGGGAACCGGCGTGCTAAAAGGAGGCGCTGGGCGACAACTCAGTTTTTTCACAAGAACGCATGCGCTGCGACGTTGAAAACGTCATTGACGTCATGTGAAATGCGTCATTAAGAATCAATGACGTCACTCTTCGGTCTGTTATTTACGCTAAAATAATCAATTTCATCAATGAAATTCATCATGTTCCCGCTTGAATTTTCTTTTGAAAATACTCAGATACATTGTGTCAGTCCTATACTTGATGATGGACGTGTAAAATTCAAAATTCAGTGGACTACTTCAGGTATATTTAGGGCTAGAAGTACATGTAGGGTGTACAGTGGAACCCCTCTAAGTCGACCACCCATGGGACCGGAGCGAAGTGGTCAGTTTAGAGGGGTGGTCACTTTAGCCAGGTTGAGATGAGGGGGGCACTTTGATTGCCAACTCATGTGATCAAAGGACTTTGATTATGATGATTAAAAGGTGAATTATGGCCAGCAGCCTCAATAACAAATGAATACCTTCACAAAATCTTACACTTTAGAAGCTTGGTTTAGCTTGTCTTTGGTGTTTGGCCCAGAAGATCATTCTGACCACCTCCATATTCTGACTACATGTACATTTGTACATGTATTTCAAAAGAGCCCATGTTCAAATGCACACAGTTTTGTGGTCGTGGTCAATTTAGAGGGGTTGAAATGAAGCTTGGGACCCACCATCTGGGTGGTCACGGTCGGGGTAGAGGGGTGGTCGACTTAGCTAATGGAAAATGTGAAGGATTTCATTGGGACCGACAAAAATCGGTCAGTTTGGAGGGGTGGTCAAGTAAGAGGGGTGGTCAGACTGAGGGGTTCCACTGTANNNAAATGACGTTACAAATCAGAATAATCTTCCAAAAATCGCATTTTACAACATCCACAGAGCAAGTCCCCAGCAAATCTGTCAGCATATCGCTACATAATGTACCCATCTACGTTCACAGCCACTAAAAACGTGAACCAACCGTCCGGTATATTCCATCTGAACATCAGACGCATTTCATCTATGAGTCCAATTCTATTGACTGACCCGTGAAAAGTCTTTGGCTAGCTTCGCTGTTGGCCGCTACGCGGCGCGTTGGGCCCTTGCGTCAAGGAATCTTGATCGAAATTTTGTTCCCTCTTTCATTTTCAGGGGCATTTGAAGATACTGATGTCACACATGTTGATGGTGAAGTGAACCCGGTGCGAGACTTGGAAACCATTTTAGATGAATTACGCCTGAAAGACTTAGAATATGTCAACGGTAAAGTTGATCACTTTGAGAAAAATGTCCTCCGCGGTGGTGATAAAAAGCGAAAGCCAGAATATGTAAGTTGTCGTCAGTACTATTCTTCGTGTGTATAATTTGTGACCCTCTGATGGTCAAGTTTCAGAGACGGTTGAAAGATTTCCCATGTATGTTAGTTGCTGAAGTCCGTTTGACACAAATGTATCCCATCCCTACATGTACTACATGTATTTCAAAGCCTGACACAGATCAAATCCAACCATTGAAAAAACACATGTCCTGCTGTGCGCTGATGCTGTAACATATGATGGACATACGAAGCAAAAATATCAGGACTGACAATGTTTTGTTTCCTCTACAGGACTGTTTAAAAAAGGTACAAGCCCTCCTAGAAGATGGAAAACATGTCCGATTTCAACATTGGGATACAAAGGAGGTAATGTTTGTCTTGGCTGCTGTGGGTGTCCTTACTTGGTCTATGATGACTTGTTTAGGTACCGATATTCTATCACAGCTCAAGCTGTGATTTATTCTCCCGAGTATTAAAGTGATATGATTTAATACTCTCTGACTCTGAGTATTCAGGCCTTGGCTTTTGAGGCGAGTGAAAACTGCTCGCCTCAGGACAATAGAGTTTTCTACTATTCTCAGGCGAGCAGTTTGTCACTCGCCTCAGAAGACAAGGCCCGAGTATTAAAGTGATATGATTTTATAATACTCTCTGAGTATAAAAGTGATATGATTTATTTTACAGATTGAGGTGCTAAATCAACATTTGTTCCTGACATCCAAACCTATGATCTATCTGGTGAATCTGTCAGAGAAAGATTACTTGAGGAAGAAAAATAAATGGTAAGGCTCATGAGGCTCAAAGAGAACTATTCTGGCCCACCATAGACGATTCTCGAATTCGCAGATCTGCGCACTTCCGCCGAAATCTCAACCAGAATCTTGATCAGAAACCGGCTGACGTGACGCCATCCATGATTCAGCAATGGTCGAGTCTGATGCAACGTCTTTGACGTCACTGTCTGTGTTGCATCATTCAGTTTCAGACCGAGGTTGTGGTTGAGATTTTGTTTACGTCAATTTGAGAACGGTCTATTAGGCACGTGGCCCCCACTGCACCCTAATGGCCCGTTTCAACTACAGTAGATTTCGCCGTGGTTTGCAGCGAGCGGTGCAGTTTTCACAGGGTTTTTGGGTAATCCATCGATGGTTTAAAAATACATGGCCTGTTGATTATTACAATGCTGATATTCATAAAAGATAGCATATGTTTTCCTTTAGATTTAGCAGTACATTTACATTGCACCTTGCTGTGCAGATTTTGAGTAAAAGCATTTCCTAACTCTATAAATGCCTGCCAGTGTCTGTGAAAACTGTTCGGCTCGCCGCAAGCTGTGGTGGAATCCGCTGTCATGGAAACAGGCCTTTAGGCATGGTTTCAGAATAGTACAGTGGAACCTCTCTATTAAGGACACCTCTGGGACTGAAAATGCTGTCCTTCATTGAGAGGTATCTTGATTACGGATGTCAAAATGAATAGAAATGATCAGTTTGGGACTGAACTTTGGTGTCGATAATAGAGAGGTGTCCTCCTGGCAGAGGTGTCCACTAAGGGAGGTTCCACTGTGCCTTTACCCTTCACATCCCTGAACAGTATGTAAAGAACATGTTTCAACTTGCATGTCTCTTTCAGGTTGGTAAAAATCAAAGAATGGATTGATGCGAATGACCCCGGTGCACCTCTCATTCCGTTCAGCGGCGTGATGGAGTTGAAGGTCATGGACATGACGGAGGAAGAAAGAAAGGCATTCTTGGATGAACACAAATGCCAGTGGTAAGTTTTCAGTGTCGTTGCCCTGGGACCCATGGTGTCGATAATATTGTTGTCTTTGGGTGTATTCGATCGGAGGATTGGAGGCAAACAATTTTTTCTTCGGGCGGAATTTTGTTGCATCAGGGTATAATGTTCTTTTCTGGTGGAATATTGTTGTCATCTGGTGGAATTTTGTTGTATTCGGGTATAATATTGTTGTCTTCAAGTGGAATTTTGTTATATTCGAGTGTAATATTGTTGTCTTCACAAGAGGAATTTTGTTGTATTCGAGCGCAATATTATTGTCTTCAAGTGGAATTTTGTTGTATTCAAGGGTAATATTGTCTTCAAGTGTACTCTGGTCGTCAATTTAAGTGTAATCTTGTTGCTCTTTTTTACAGCGCCCTAGAGAAAATCATCAAGACTGGTTACAAGTCTCTACAACTTGAATACTTCTTCACAACTGGAAAAGACGAGGTGAAAGCTTGGACCATCCAAGTAAGTGAAACTGTGATTTTTAGCTCACCTGTGAGCTTTTGTCGTGGTGCAGTGTCCGTTGTCGTCTGTCGTCGTCGTCCGTTAGCAGGGCACGTTTTGTAACCGCTGGAGCTATTGCTCTGAAACTTGGTACATATATACCCCTAGGTCAGATGACCTATGACACGAAGTTTCGGTCCGATTCAATTCTTGGCTTGGCCTCCAGGTGGCCAAAACCAAAAATACAAAAAGTGCAATAACTCCTGCAGGGTTCCTCCAGGTCCTTTAAAACCATGAAAGTCCAAGAATATAAAATGCTTAAATTTAAGGCCTTGAAAGTCCATAAATATTGAGAAAATCCTATGAAGTCCACAAAAGTCCTTAAAAAATAAAATGTTCAGTCTTGAAAATAAAATCTCCAGTGTTTTATTACCGGTACATTGTCTCGTTAATTTGTTTCCATCACGAAAGAGTAGAAGTCGGACGCGGACGCCGGTGCACATGACCCGGCTTCTGTGTAAGTCATTAAATTTTACATATTTGATACCATGAAAGTCCTCAAAAGGTCCATGAAATTTTACAGCTGTCTAGTGGAGGAACCCTGTCCTGAACTAACGATTGGATCGTCTCCAAATTTTTGTCATGGGTGTATCTAATGAGGATACGTAACATATATACCGGTAACGGGTTTTTGATTTGACCTACTTTTCAAGGTCACAGAGGTCAAAATACAAATCCAGACCTCTCCAGTTAGTTAATTAAACTTGTTAGTAGTCCACTCTGATGTTGATATTTCTATTCTGCAGAAAGGAACCAAAGCTCCACAGGCAGCAGGGCGAATCCACACAGACTTTGAGAAAGGCTTCATCATGGCTGAGATCATGAAGTATGAAGACTTTGCAGAGTATGGCTCAGAAAATGCTGTCAAGGTAAGTTGGGAAAAAATTACGGGTACTCCATTTTCCATTGTAGAGTGGAACCCCGGTCGGCGACCACCTCAGTAACGCGACCAACCCGCAAACACAACCACAAACCCACTGTCCCGAATGGTCTTCTTTATTTCCCATTTTAAGACCCCCGCTCATGTGAGACGACCACCCCGGTATCCAGACCGCGACCACTGCTTTTGTTCTCCCAAATGACAAGTTCGACCCCGGTAACCCGACCATGAACACCCTAATTGCCCTAATCAGGGCTAATTAGCCCGAGACAATCGCGGTTACCAATTAGGCCAAACATTAACAGTGGGCGCAACAGATCAAGAAAGTTAGCAAACAACTCACTGACAGTCAAGAAGCCACCAATAAACAAAATAACTAGACCAGCTGATCGACTGATCATGGGAGTTAGGCAGGCAGGATCTGGCGTTCTAGCCACCGATGATCATGTCTCGGCAGCTGGCTCTCAGGCCTGATCTCAGTAACGCGACCACCCCGCTAACATGACCACTTGAGCAGGGTCCCGTCGGTGGTCGTTTTTCAAGGGTTCCATTGTATTGTATTTCCTCTTCTTGTGGTTGAATTCCATGACATCCGAGGGCCATGAACTGGCAGTGGCCTCCGGCGGCAGTAAATTCTCCCATTCTTTTCAAGACTGCTCTGGCGAATTCTATTTACCGGTATATGCCTGAGATGTAATGCGTGTATCCGACTCAATTCCAGGCGGCAGGAAAATACCACCAGAAGGGGAAGGAATATGTCGTGAATGATGGTGACATTATTTTCTTCAAATTCAATGCTGGAGCTGGTTTGTCAGATAAGAAGAAAAAATAGACCTACATCTTCCTGGAAACTTTTTTATATTACTCTGTGAACCTATATGCTTTCGCTAGACAACGGATTAACTATAGCTATTTATTGTACTTCTTACTAAAACTTTCCTAGTTCGGTGGATCGGAGTCCTGCTGGAAGACGTTCCGTTGATGATATCAGCTTGTTGGAATCATTATTTTGTTTTCACAAACCTGACGAAACAGGAAGTACAAAATACGAAATTGGACTTATTTCCATGATCTACTGTATTTCAGGTGATGGTTGGTACCACAAATATCGCCTGCTGTGTGTGTAAGCCTTCCTTTACATAGAAGTATACGGTATACGAAAATGCCAGTTAACAAAGGTTTCAAGTGGATTCACGGCCATGAATCCGTTGTTCACCGGCATTTTCGTATACCGTATACTTCTATGTAAAGGCAGCCTAAGAGTGTTTTTTAGCATCTGACCAAGACCGATAGAGTTTAATACGGTGTTTTTTAAAGTTTGAAAATTATCTCTCGTTTCGATTTCGTGTTTATATTAGTGGGAATTTAAAAATTCAAAATGTACCATACCTTTTTCGGTCTTACTTGTTATGCTAAAAGATGCACTGGCAGGCAGCAGTGGCATTTGCGGTACCAACCATCTCCAGAAATTCATTTGGTCCAGAAAATGAAGTTGAATTTCATACTATGTATTTCATCAGATGTGCAAAACCTCACTATTTTCTCGCAATATGAGCTCAGTCAGCCTCAGCAAAACACAGAGCTCAAAGTCCATTTCTTAGTGGTTCGACACATAATGCTACTTTTCACTGATTGGGCCTTGAAGCACATTGTTTTCTACTTCGGTGAGGTCTCATTGGACAGTGTGCATGTTACTTTCTTTTCAGTGTTTCCGCCAGAGGGTACTAAGGGTACTATGCTAGTACCCTCAGAGGAACAGAAAAGGGCCATTTTCTTGAATTTCATGGGGTTTTTCCTGATTTTGAAGAAATTCGTACCCTCAAAAATATTTCTGGGTGATACCCTGCTTTTCGAATGCTGCCGATATAGGCCTATATTACTTTTAAAATAGATGAATAAATGATATCAGTAGAATGTATTTGTGGTGTTGTTTTCATTTTGATGTGTATGTATGTGGAGAACCATCGCTCAGGTTATGTCGTCATCAGACTCCAGTGGTCGGTCTGTTAGCTGGGCCCCAAGTACAGCTGGAGAAAACCTGTGGTATCAAGAGTAAAGGTAACCTGTGGTATCAAGAGTAAAGGTAACCAGTGGTATCAAGAGTACTGGTAAGTCGACCTCTCTCATGCAGAATTGGCCCAACCAAAGGTAGAATACAGAAACTCGGAGTTGACAGGTACATGTACTCTACTGATATTTTCATTATTTTCAAACTGCATGGTTGGAAAATAACATGTTTTTTTTGGCACATCAATGAGGCAGTGTTTGCAGTCCCAGCGACTCTGTGTCACCCTTCTCAACCAGCCCCAACGATCAGTTTCTACGAACAGTCATGACATCTGTACTTTAATCTTGTCTTGCCACGTTTTCTACTTGCAGATGGAGCTGGAACAACAATGGGGAACAACAATTTGTGTTCACTACAAAAACACAAATTACGGAATGGCGGATTATGACGTGAACTTCATTGAAGATTCCATGCAGAAGGTGTGTGATCAAGAGTGTCTTGTTTCTTTAAATGCTATTTCTCAGTCTCAGCCTGTGCTACCAGTTGCTGCCATGCTGGTCATGGAATCTTGCAAATTTTCGACCCCAACCCGGGTCTTCCTCAGGCACTTTCTAGTTGAGATAACATTAGATGATTCACTTCTTCACTTCTGTTAATATCTCAACTAGAAAGTGCCTGAGGAAGACCCCAGTTGGTGTCGAAAATTTGCAAGATTTGGAGACAACCTTATGTAAACTATCATTTTGTGTGTCGTTTTTTAGCCCGCTTGGCCGCAAGGCCCAGCAGGGCTTATGCTGTGGTTTGGGTCGTTGAGTGTGGTGGTCTGTCGTGCGTCAGTCCGTACAGCGGTACGTCCGTAAACTTTTGGCTCGTTGGCGCTCTAGCGCCTTTATTTTTTGACGAATCTTTTTTATCTTTGGTGGGTGTATATATGGGCCTAAGATCTAGATCGAGTTCGATTTTGACCACGGTTGGATTCCTATTTTGGCCTCCAGGGGGCGTTTTGTGAAAAATTTCAAAGGGCTGTATTTTGATAATGGTTTGAACTATCATGTTGAAACTTTGTACACATGTACCTCTAGGTTACAGCAACCTACTGACAAACTTTTCGCGAAGTCTGATTCTTGACTTTGCCGCTAGGGGGCCAAAACCAAAATCACTGAAAGTACTGTTTCTCCCTTCCCAAGAGACGGATCTTTGTCAAATTTTTATCATGGGTATATCTAATAGGGATACATAAGATATAGTACTCGCGTTTTCAATTTGACCTACTTTTCAAGTTCACGGAGGTCAAAGTTCGCTTGAAATTACGATATTGGCTCTTTTTGTAACGGTTTGACCTATTGCTTTGAAACATTGCACGTATCTACATGTACCTCTAGGCTGTAACAACTCAGATGAATTTTCGGCAAAATCTGATTCTTGACTTTGTCTCTAGGGGGCCAAACTGCTTCAAGCCAAGCGGGCACAGTGCCATTGGCACTATTTTTGTACTTCTATTTTGGATAGCTGATCATGGAGGTAGAAATTATTTCTACCTCCATGTGCTGATCGAGTCCAACCTTCAAAGATATTGATAACCAAGGTTCGAACCAACTTGATAACCAAGGTTCGAACAAATTGAATAGACCTAGGCCCTCCTATTTTCTATCTCATGAAACTGTTGAACTCAAAATTTCCGTTTCTTTTTCAGCATGTTCGGTCTTTAACTGCCAACACTTCCACGTACATGCCATGAGCCAAACACATCTGTGGACAGAACTTCAGACAACTTGGAAACCCCATGTGAAAGTACTGGTCCCTTTATCCACCCTCGGATAGAATGTGATCGCTTTGGGGGCTATGTGACAGCTTGGAGACCATGTGACTTTCAAACAAAATGGTTACGATGACATACTGTCATCTCATGTTTGAGGACAGCGTTCTGCTATGAATGCGTCTCAGGACGGTACTCTGATATGCTATTCTACTGTGATTGCTCCTAAGGACTACCGGTACTCTACTGTGATTGCTGCTAAGGACTATTCCTCTGTGATTGTTGCTAAGGACTATTCCACTGTGACTGCACTGCTAAGGACTATTCCTCTTTGATTGTTGCTAAGGACTATTCCACTGTGACTGCAATGCTAAGGACTATTCCTCTGTGATTGCTGGTAAGGACTATTCGTCTGTGATTACTCCTAAGGACTACTGCTCTGTGATTGCTGCTAAGGACTATTCTACTGTGATTGCTGCTAAGGACTATTCCTCTGTGATTGCTGCTAAGGACTATTCCTCTGTGATTGCTGCTAAGGACTATTCTACTGTGATTGAGATTTCATAGACACGTACCTGTGTGTTACTCCCTCCAAGAAATCGATTACTTCATCTCCTCTTCTTTTATGTCACTGTCGAATGCAAAAAAGTGGGGACCAATCAAAGCATGTCCCCACTGAGAGAGGTGATTGCCTTTTGCTTTTACCTTTGAGGGTATTGATCACAGTATAATCCACCCTTCAATGGTAGTAAAAGGCAGCACGCGTCTCAACTTGCCATCAACAGGAAGATGATTGATTGAAGTGAAAGCTGTATCGTGTAGCCCTGAGTACACTGTATTTTTGAGAACAGTTCCACCTTTGTGAGTAGTGATGTGTTCAAGGGTCATATCTCTCTGTTCATGTCCAGATCACGATATTGCCGCCCTCAATGTTTGTAAAAGGCAGCACACATCCAAACTTTCTATCAACAGGAAGATGTTTGATTGAAGTATAGTTCAGTCATGTAGCACCGAGTAAACTTAAAGGACCACAGTATTGCTTCCCAATCCTGCGTTACACCCGCGTTAAGGGAGACCTCTATTGACTACTTGGTGAACCATGCATGCTACTACGTGCATTGTAGTGTAATCATACATTCTCCAACACTGGGGCGAAAGGCTTAACTACAGTATTGGAGAATGGTGTCGGTGGGGCCGGCTGTTGACAGAAAGTGGCAATACCGTTGTGCTTTAAGAGTGATTGAAGATTATCAGCTGCTTCAATCGACTGTACCCCACTGATTTCTGCCTCTTGCTTTTGAGGGCGGTGATGTGTTTATGGGTTATCCCTCTGTTCATGTGAAGATCACGATTTTTTTTATTATGGGCTGCCCTCCATGGTGGTAGAAGGCATAGGCCGTCCCAACAAGGGTGTAGCTTGCTTCTGGCTGAGGGGGCTTTGGCTCGGGGAAGAGAAACACCATTCGTCATGCCATGTTTGTAGCCATGCTATTGGATGCTGAAAGGTCAGATTAAGTACTGCTAACCATCAGTGATAGAAATCCGTGTAAATCATTTTTTCGGCACAAAAACATAGAGCAGGGGTGTTGCTAGCAGGGGGGGGGATATCCCAAGATGTCTCCAATTTTGGTCGAAAAAAATGGCAAAGTTTTCTTAGGGGCCGCCTCCGCCAGAACAGCAGCCAGCTACCGGTAGGGCCTATGTCCTTTTCTCCAAGTTGAAATGGTCTCATCCTTCTTTGAATGGTTGACATGTCTGTTGTGCTTGTGGTTTATGTGATCTGGTGATAGTGAGAAAGATGTGTTTTGGCTCCCCCAAGACGGCCCATCTTAGGGCTAGCTTTGGTCGTGCCAGATCACAGTACACTGCTTTCCGTCTTTGCCAATACTCCACTCCCGCGGGGGTTCGTAAGAACACTGGATCGGGCCAAATCTGACCGGATCCGACCGAATCGGAGCATTAAGTCACCGAATCGGATTCAAGACGAGTGTAACCCCACAAGTCTATGCCAAAAGTTAGTGCTAAAAGCGCACAAGTGCTATGTTAGTGCTAAAACCACGCAACTGCCATGATAGTGCTGAAAGCACGCAAGTGCCATGTTAGTGCTAAAACCCCGCAAGTGCCATGTTAGTGCTAAAACCACGCAAGTGCCATGTTAGTGCTAAAAGCACGCAAGTGCCATGTTAGTGCTAAAACCACGCAAGTGCCATGTTAGTGCTGAAACCACGCGAGTGCCATGTTAGTGCTAAAACCACGCAAGTGCCATGTTTAGTGCTAAAACTGGACTTGCGTGGTTTTAGCACTCTTTGGCAGATTGCACCAGACGAGTGTAAAACGCACGTCCATGCCACTATGATGTTAGTGCTAAAACCACTCAAGTCCGGCCATGCCATATCAGTGCTCACAACCCTAAGACAGGCACAGTCCGCCATTTTGTTGAGGAACGGACCCGAGAGTAGCCCCACCGGCAAAGACGGGAATCAGTTTAACTGTTAAAAAAGTCATTGTATCAGTCAGCGCATTCATTTTCGATATATGTATGTAATGATAAATGTAATAAACACTGGTAAGTTATCATAAAAACAATCCACGTCTTTTTCTAATCGTTCATCATCGTGGTGAGCCCTGTCACCACGAAGACACACGACACGTCACGACTGACAGGTTCCAATTGCAGCGCAAGGGTTAAATTTCATTAGCCCAAGCGCAGCGATCGGTAACTGGTCCAGTCGCCAAAAACATAGATAGGTTCCAGATCTCATCGCTCTGGCTTATATTGATAAGCCAAAGCAGTGAGATCGCGACGGGCTCGATATCTCACCGCTCGGGCTTAAACTGATAAGCCAAAGCAGTGAGATCGCGACGGGTTCGAGATCTCAACGCTCGGGCTTAAACTGATAAGCCAAAGCAGTGAGGTCGGAACCAATCTAATTGGACCAATGATCGAGCAGGATGGAGGCGATTGCGATCTAAGAAATGGCGCCGTCTGATTGGATGCGCGCCATTAAAAGATACGCAGATTGTCATGATGGATGTCAAAGTGACTGGTCGACAATCGTCAACCAGAAACGCAGTCATCTTCTGAGTCAGAGTCCAGCGTGCGCGGGATGAAGGTGGAAGGGTTCAAAGACAGTCCAGGAAAGTGGATCGAACTTGGAAGCAAAACGCGGCTTCAAAATATCAAAGTGCCGAGTTGGCGAAATGAGTTTGATGGAAGTGATCGACCTGGGGTTGATCGGCAGAGTTCGTGAGTCTGAGGTCGACCGAAAATTGAAAAATTTCAGAGGCGAGATCTTCCGATCGGAAGGCCTGAGTCAACCCCTTGATGATTTTAATGGCATTTTTTAGGTAAAAATTTACGTGGGAGACTATAAGAGGAACATCCATACCTATACCAGTGTGAAGCCCTCGGTGGCTCAGTGGTAAGGTGCTGGGCTACCAAGCAAGAGGGCTGTAGGGTGAGAGGTTCGAAACCTAGAGGAAATAGACTTTTTACTGATTTTTCGTCTTTTTTCGTCTGTGTGCCGGGTGGTCCCCTGTGGCGTTCCTGGAGGGCTCCCAGCCCGTTTTTAGTTCCTTGGTCGCCCGCTAGGGGCGCTTTTCGAGGCCGATCCACCCGGGATCGGCCGCTCGTAGTTCCTTATTCGGCCGCTAGGGGGCGCTGTTCGTGGTTCGTTTTTCAACCCAGGTAGGCCGTTCGTGGTTCCGTATTCGGCCACTAGGGGGCACTGACGCAGTCCGTATCTGGGACACCCTGTAGAGACCAGATAATGTTTCTAGCCTCTACAGGGTGTCCCAGTAGATCTGGACTGCGTCTGAGTGCACGGAGGAATTATACTGACAGTATAACTCCTCCATGCAGTGCAACATTTCGGATAATAAAGACAGCTTTTTACTTTTGATCAGGATTTATTCAAAACATTCAAAAAACAATTAGTGGTTACAGATAATCTTATTAGTGATACAATGGTTCTCGTGCGCACAGTACAAGGATATTTTGCCTAAGGAACACAAAACATGTTTAAACTTGGCCTACTACATGTACCGGTAAGTCCATGACAAATAGTTTCTAGGCCTAGATGAAGTCCAACAAACAATTTCTACGTTTTCAAGTTTTCCTTATTCTGTGGAGTGTTGGAACTTTCTTGTGCGATTTCGCCTACAAAATTCACTCCACAGAGAAAAGAGAACGCTGAACTTAGAAACTTTAGAATCCCCGATCACAACTTTGTAGAAGATTGGGGTAGTCAAGCTGGAGTGCTTAAGGTCGATCTATACCCATTGCGTGACGCCGAACTGCCCAACTTAAACTCGTGATAATTCATTGATAGCAATGATTACCAAACCATTTCTGGTACGGTACGTTACGTATGAAGCATCTAAGTGAACTTTCACCCTAAATAACTGGATCCTATTTCCGGATTGCCCAGAAAAATGACTTTGTTGGAAAGGCCGAAAAAAATTCCTTGAGCAATTTTCCGTCAACATGCTATGTCGCATCGAAGCAAGCTCTGTTGGAAAAGACGCAGCCATACCTGTTGCATGTCGGTATAACCGCAGATTTTTAAAAAATATGCTAATTATGCTGATAATTAACAAAATTTAGCTTTCACTCCACATAATTTTCTCTGTTTCGTGAATTTCGCGGACATCTACTTAAAAATCCCAGAATCGGCTGTTAAACGGACAAGCTCCATTTGGTGAACAACACATTTCCAGTTTGAAAGTTTGAAAAATGTTTATAAAAGTGGGAGAAAAACTGCTCGCAATTTTGAAACTTTATTCTCCACGTGGGTTTGTTTACTATTTGCAACAAACGTTCACTATACTGCGTTTCCAAATATTACGTGGGCAAATCAGCGGACCATTGAATGCCAAGGCCTACAATTGACTGACAACAATAAAATCTATTCCAGCGCTAACGCGGCCTAAAATTGGCGAACAGAGTAGAGGCAATTATTATTCATGATGATTCATTCAGTTTCACTCCCAGTGGGTCGCTTGGAATGTGACTGTCTGGGGGAAAACCCAATGACTATAGATCGACCTTAAGGCAAAACCTTAAGGCATAACCTCAAGTCAATTTTTTTTCAGTTTTGTGAAATATGCTTTAGAAGATGAAACCAAACCAAGTGACTCCAAAAATGGTATCAAATCAAATTTGACCAAAATGTAACCTGCTAAGTTTTGCCTTCACTCAAGCATGGACCTCTAACTTTGTTTAGCCCACGCATTATTCCAACACTACCAATCGGAGATTGTGATTAGAAAAATCTAGAACTATTTACTTACATGTATCTGCAGTGTACATTTATTTAGACTAAAAGACTTCGTAGTTGTGAAGTACATGTACTTGCCAAGAGTGAGAGTCCAGACTTGAGTTAACGCCGAACACTGGTCAAAGTTGCAGTCACTATCGTCGACGACAAAATTCCGACATAAGAGTTTTTAACGAGCACTGAAGATGAAACGTCACTGATCACTTGAGGAGTCGTTCCGATGAGTTCGAGTGCAGAGACGAACAGCGTCATCAATGACGTAAGCAAACGTTCCGACAGACGAGTACCGACAACACGATACGAACACCAGCAACGATCACGTGAAGAAACGTTCCGATTGACGAGGACAGGTGACGAGAAACGGTGATGATGAGTTCTGGTGTAGCAGACGACGAATGTAGCATCCACTGAGACAACTGGCACCAGGATCTTCGAAAGTCAGCAATCAACATCATCTGCAATGCAAGACAAATCTCAGATTAATTAAGTCATGAAGTATAAAATTAGAAGAAAAATGACGGAAAAATTTAAAAAAATTATAGAAAAATAAAAAGATTACAAAAATAAAAATAAAAAAAATTAAAAAGATAAGTCAGAAAGGTCATCAAAGTCAAACACCATTATCATCAGACAAATGATGGCGTAACCAATTTCTAAAAACTTCTTAGCCATGGATGTACAATGTTGACAAAGTAATCCAACTGAAGTGTGATTGGGAATGATCACAAAAGCAAAAAAACGAAGGAACCATAGATCAAAGTCCTTCGTTTGTAAGACTCATAAAAATCCATCATGGCTGACGAGATCTCGTGAGGTCTCGCGAAGGTTTCAAAAGCTGAGAAAAACTAAAAATGAAGGCAGCTAGACGAAAGCAGGGTAAAAACTTCTCTCAGAGTCCATTCCTTTTTCCCCAAGGAATTGCATAGTCGTCTGGTTTGTGCATGCAATCATCATGGCGGCCGAGATCTCGTAACATCTCGCGGGATCTCGTGGTATCGTGCGAGATCTCGAGTTATCTCGCGGCTTTTGGCATGTCGCGAGCGCCGCCAACCGGTGTAACGTAATTCACTGTCCCCATAAACCAGTGTCCTACCCTATTGTGTAGGACGGAATAAACGATAAAAACCAATATTCAGGATAAAATAGAGCCTTTTGTAAGTGGGACACTTGGTTTATGGGTACATTCATTTACACTACACCGGCAGTCTCATTGATAATTTGGTTACGGACCTCACCGCTGGGGATTGTACTTTGATCTGTAGAGTGTCACCTGCCGTCCATTATCACGTGATCAGCCGAAACGTTGCCATAACGTCTGATTCAACCAATCAACGCGTTTTCTTTCTGCTGCAAGTCGGCTGATCACGAGACAACACGACGGCAGGCGATAAAGTCTGGCAACATCTATCTTTGACCTAATGGAATGCGGAAGCTAGGAAATTGATCGTTGGATTTTCCACGGACCTTTAATCACACCCGACTATTGAATGACCGGTGGACAACGCGAACAATCGGGGAACGACCACAAATGATCGACAGGCATGATTATAAACCGCAAAGCTCTGTCACATTACATGACTTCCGCATTCCATTAGGTCGAAGATAGGTGTTGCCAGACTTTACTGATCTCAGTCTCAGCCCTAGCGGCGAGATTGGGAACCAGTCTACCTCACTGAAAGAGGTCACGTTTTCAGAAAATGTATGACGTCATGGTCGACACAGGACCTGAACAGGACACTCACTCATCATCGTCAGGCCCACCCATTCCCAGTAATTAAACAAATTCTACTTACAATGTACGTGAAAAGTATCCTTTTTCCATGAATCGTATATGGCCTTCTTGAAAATCCTTCCAACAGAAATCCGACGCCATCGAAAGCTCTTCACTAGAGCATGCACGTGAATACAGTCTCCCGTAAGAATGCACATGACGAAACCGAAACCTTGATGATCAGCATTAATTGAGAAAATCCTTCGTCAACAGAAATCCGACGCCATCCATTTCGAAAGCTCTTCACTAGAGCATGCACGTAAATAAAGCAATCCGGAAATCCTTTGCACTGCCGTGTCTCCCGTAACAAGCCCCGCACGAAGAAATCGAAACCTTGATGATCAGCATCAAAACAGACCCAGTTGTGAATCCTTTCCGTGAAGGACGTCTGCAGCTCAGCAAGAAGGAACGATCGCCAAACTTTTCGTCGCTGGAAAGCAAAATAGTACATTGTAGAGTTGTTGGAAGCTTTCCTGGACGTACGTTTATACGGCAAGCAGACAATGAAGCTACGTACCGTCGGTTGATGCTGTTCGGCACTTGGCAACTTGGCAGAAGCGTCTTGGGACAGTTCCATTTTCATGTCCATATTCGAACAGTCGCAGAGAGAACCGAAACCGTTTTCTGGAAGAAAAGAACAGAGGATGACCATGTGCCAGGTTTTTCGGGTTGTCTGTTCAAACAAGGCCAGGTGGAGGCACTTACCATTTGGTCAGATGGCTGATTCTGCTGGGAAGTTGCCGACATGGCAGACACGCCCTTCTCGGGCAGTTTCACATTCAAATGAAGGGCATTCAGTCTACATGAGCACTGTTACCATATTCTGAAAGAAAAGAAAGGAGGTAGAGGCAATGCTTATGAAATTCCTTGGGTCGTATGTTGAAAGAAGGCCTGAAGATGTCACTTACCATCAGTCAGAATCTGGTCAGATTCTGGTCAGAATTTGGCGACATGGCAGACAGCACCTTCGAAGTCTCACTTGCAAACGGACGTCATTCAGTCACAGCAGGAAGAACCCCAGCCATATTCTGCAAGAAAGAAGGATCAGATGGAATGACAGTGTTAACTTTTTTGGTCTTCTGTGCAAACAGGCCCAGCATGAGCTACTTACCATCAGTCAGATTCTGGTGAGAAGTTGGCGACATGGCAGACAGCACCTTTGCACATTTTCATTCGCAAATACAAACGGCCATCATTTTCTCACAGCATGAAGAACCCCAGCGATATCTGAAAGAAAGGAGATCAGAGGAATGACTGGGGAAAAATCTTTTGTGTCTTCTTTGTAAACAGTCCCAGCATGAGCTACTTACCATCTGGTCAGAATTGGCGACATGGCAGACAGCTCCTTTGGACAGTTTCACTTGCAAAAAGTATGTCATTTCAGACACGGCATGAAGAACCTCAACATATTCTGAAAGAAAGGAGATCAGATGGAATGACTCTGAAGAATGTTTATTTTGGGTCTTCAGTGCAAACAGGCCCAGCTTGAGCTACTTACCATCAGTCAGATTCTGGTGAGAATTTGGCGACATGGCAGACAGCACCTACGGAGTCACTTGCAAACGGACGTCATTCAGACCTTGGAGGAATTATACTGACAGTATAATTCCTCCAAGTTCAGACATAGCCAGAACTCAGTCATATTCTGAAAGAAAGACATGAAAGAAGGCCAGATTGAATGACACTACAGCCAGAAAGTCAATAAATCACCTACCGTAGAGAAAACCGCAGCCATAATCTGGAAGGAAGGATCTAAGAAAGAATGAATGTGTGTGAGGTGTTCGCCGACATCCGTTTTGTAAAATGGCGTGTCTTCTGGGAAGCCCGTTATGTTTTCCGGACAACTTCCCAAGAAACCCAAAAATTGGCTCCTAAAACGCCCGATATGGGGCATATACGTGCCTACGTGTCTCAGGGTGTAGCAGGGATGATTATGGATCTGATGTTCCTACTTCTAACTTGTTTCTTACCTCGAAGTGGACATATTTTTAAGAAATTCCGGAGCAAATGAAATCCGCCCTTCTTCAAACGTGGCCGCCATGACGGTTCTTCACGTCCGTGGCTTCTCGAATGTGAACCCCGTCCAAGCTCATGCATTCTCCGATAGCATGGCTCTGGTGTCGCTCCTCTTCAACGCTCGCGCACAAACTTCGTGTGAATGCATGAAGGCAGCGAGGTAAAATCCCTGCTATGGGAGGATGCATTGGCAGGACAATGGCTCGATGATTGGAATGAATACCAATGCGGTTTACCGCACTGAAAACTGACCACAGGGATTGGCGACAGGAATTATTTGGCTGAACAACCTGATTCAAATACGTAACAGCGTAATCATCGTCTCCCCATGTATAGTGCTTGACATGCATGCTTTCTACCGAAATACAACATGTACAATGTAGTGCCTCATACACGGACGGAGTGAATTAATAGGGAGTTTTCGCAAAACCTCCGAAACGCCAACGGTAACGTCTGTCCTTGTTCGGTGCTGTCTTCATGGCATCGAACAATGGGTTTGGCGTTCGCGTTGGCGTTTCGGGGGCTTTGCGAAAACTCCCTATTACCTCACTGCGTAGAGTTGTTTGTAGCGGCTTAAGGCTGATTCATACTCCGTCCGGATTTTGCGCCGACTATGATCAATTTCACTGCGTGTGCACATTCACGTCGTGGAAACCTGCGATCAGTTTCATGCGCTTGACGGTCCGCAAGCGAGTATGAATCAGCCCTTACAGTCCAACCGGGCAATACAAGTCGAAAAATATGATGATGATGATGATGATGATGATGATGTCAGATGATGATGTACAGACCTGAATCCAACCAATACAAAGGGTTCTGCCGGCATGACACGACGACCGAAGCGACTTTCATTCACCAGCCACGCTCAATATGTAGATCAACCACAACAAGGGCGTGTGCACCAATGCACCCGTTACTGTTGATCACCAACCACAGAATAGAAAAAAAAACGCTAACCATGCTCACAGTACCTAGGGGCTTACAGGTCGACATTGCGTCTTGAAGCAACTCGACGGATCCGTCGCAGATAAAAAAACCACCACGCGCAGGTCGACATTTCAGCGATTGAGAGGAAGTCAGAGCAACTGGCAGTTACGGTACCTCGAACAACACGCTCATGTGAACACCGCGTCTTCCATGCCCTCGGTCCATTCCACTGCCGCCATTTTCTTTTTTCGGTATACGTCACGTGCTTTTCAATGAAATATCCCGGCTCAAGCAACTGATCAGTCGCAAGCAGGCGCAGGTCGACGGATCTGAGTGGAACTGGAGACAAGGCGCCGAAAAGTAGAACACGGGCAACTCGAAGCAACTCGCGGAACTGGCAGTTGCTCGGAGACGCAAGCGCGCTCAGGTCGACAAAATCGGCAACTGATCAGTCACTCCGAGTTGCTTCCATCGCCGGAAAGTTTGTTGCCGCGAGTTGCTTCAAGACGCAATGTCGACCTGTAAGCCGACAGGACCAATCAAGGATTTCTTCGTCTATGATGATGATGATGATGGTGGTGAAGCGATGGCAGTACGATGGGGTTGCCAATGAGAGACAGGCTTACCTTATGAAAAGCCCAACCCTTAACAGCTACTTTCCCGCGCCTACAGCCTCCCATAGCAGGGCTCTGGTCTTGCCCCTCTTCATACGCTCGCACAGTCGTGAGTGGATGAAGAGGAGCGAGACGAAATCCCTGGGACTGATTCGGGCCAAGAGTCTCATCGCATGATCACGGGTAATTTTCCAAGGGATATCTTTCCAGGCCCGGAGCCAGAGGGGGCGCGCCGGGCGCCCCCCCCCCTTTTTTAGCCAACAAATCTGTGAAATCGCCCGTGAAATTCTGCAATTTGGCGGAAATTTCAATGTTCCTAGCACTGGATCCGCCTGTTTCCTGCACAGTGATTGCCGATTCAATAGGGAGGTTGAGATCAGTGACTTATCACGGATCCTTATACGTATACGGATACAAATCTGCACGAGGACAAATTCTGTGTACAGTTCGATCCGTATAAGTATAAGGATCCCGAGTCGCTGATCTCAACCTCCCTATTGATGATATCGACGAATGCGATCACGACGGACTAGACGAAGTAATGAGATAATGACGCTATTACGATGACACAATTACACCTAAAAAACAGCAAAAAAAGGCGAGTTCTGTTTGTAAGTGACATAAGCACGATAAAATAAGAGGGGTCGTCTGCCAAACTAGATTAATACGCCGAAAATTACGTGCATATGACAGTTGATTAAGCTGAGCATGCTGAGTAGGCCTAAATGATGTTGGCCGATCTGATAGTTGGATACGTTCGACGGGAGAGGCGATTGGTGACCAATGGCAGACGATGTGACATTTGAGATGAGGTTGGCGACCATTAGTAGACGATGTGACAAGGGAGTTGAGGCTGGCATTGGTTGAATTTACGGACTGAATGGAAGGCATACCCATCCGGTTGGACACCTTCAGTCTGTTGATGTTGTGAAGATAGAATTTGCAAAAAAAACAACATATCAACATTTTCAGAAATTTGTGTTTAATTTTACCATTCAATATCATTCACAATCTTAGATTGCACCATTAACACACCATTTTAGATCAAACCATTATAGACGAGTTTGGCTAGCAGCCATCCTGCCAAAATTAGGTCATCACCATGGTGAGTTCCCCCACTAGATGATGGGAGAACCAATCATCTGTCACCCTGGAAGAAAAATACCATGGTGATGACCTGACGTTGGCAAAATGGCTGCCAGCGAAACTCATCTATACAATACATGGTGATCCAAAAAAAACGTGTTGCAAAGAATAGACATCCTGCGAAAGTCGGCCATGACAGGTCAGAAGTCAGAAGGAGTAAACATTAGCCCATTAACCTAAGCCTAGGGGCCTAGTGCATTTGTACAGTTGGCTCCTGTGCTTACCGTGTGTACAATGCAATAGGCCCAACGTTTGTTTATCCCTTCTGACCTGACATGGCCGACTTTCGCCGGATGTCTATAAGACAGGATGCATGAATCCATTGCATGGTTTCATCATCCGTCCCAAAGTTAACGTGGTCGAAGGACAACAACGACAGTAGGAATTACTCTTCACAGTAGAGTACAAGTACATGTACCAACAATACTCATACATGCATTCTTACCATGGTCACTGTAAACCATCACATCATTTAGAGTAAATCATCATAGATAAAAATTTACAGTACCAGTAGGTTAAATACAGATCCAAATGTACTACTGGTATAGTATGATCCACCCAAAGTTCAACATGGGCGAAGTGTCAGGCCTGTGCAACAGACACCACAAATGGGCACAATGATTAAACCACAAACCACAGTATTTACCAGTTGACTGAGCACAACCTTGGATTTGCTATAGGCTCATGGAAAGTAAACCAAGTTACCCTAACATCATTAGGTAACTGTGACATAGATTATTCACCACTGACCTGTGCACATTTCCAAGCTCAGCACTTTGCCCATGTTCAAGATGGGGTGAATCATACTTTATCGTCGGCAAAAAAATACAGGGAGTCACCACCAATCATGCCAATACTGTCTTCCTATACCGGCTGTACAATTGTGGGCAACAGGGCCAGGGGTTACGGTCGAACTGGGTTGGATTTATATTAAATCATCGTACGTGCAATAAATGAGAGGGCCTCAATAATTATGTGTTTGAAGACAGTATTGGCGAGCACTCCCTGAATGTTACACTACAGGGTGGGCCACAGAAAGTGTCCATCGAACAATAGCATTTCTATTGTTCCCCTATTGTTCGAGGGACACTTTCTTTGGCCCACCCTGTATAAGAGCAACTTCAGAATGGTTCTGCCCCCCCCCCCCGCATCATCAATCACTGTGAACTAATTAGCCCATGCCCAATGCCCATCATAAGTTACAAGTTTCAAAACATGATTTTCAGACTCAGCCAATTATTTTAAAATGGAAAAGTTCATTAACTCCCATTTATTTCAATGCATGGGGATATTATATTTGAGTTAGAAATTTCCAAAATTATCATTTTGATTTATTGCTCAAAATGTTATTACTACAATTAAATAGATTTACACGGTCTATTCTCTACATAATTATACAATTCATTACAAGACCAATTTGATTTACCATAAAAAAAGATTCGCGTGTTCCAATTGTACAAAAATACAGAACAACAAATAAACATGTACTTATACATGTTATAGAACAAGGACATTTTTCCAGCCAGCAAAGATGCCTTGTCCCTGCAGACCAGGGTCCATATTCATAAAACTACTTGGGCCGTATTCACCAAGGGTGATCATCGCGCGATTAAGACTTAGACGCGTGTAACTTCACTAAATGCACACACTTCCACCATGCTTTTGAAGAAGGTACACGCGTCTAAGTCTTAATCGTGCGATGATCACCCTTGGTGAATTCGGCCCCTTAAGTCTAAGTGTGACACTTATCC
>NMRB01000147.1:510767-540409 GCA_002633025.1 Notospermus geniculatus
GAGTCGTAGCTAAGAAAGACAACAGATGGCGCTGCACTTTCTCTAGACGTTGTGGTAATCTTGAGTCGTAGTTAAGAAAGACAACAGGTGGCGCTGCACTTTCTCTAGACGTTGTGGTAATCTTGAGTCGTAGCTAAGAAAGACAACAGATGGCGCTGCAAAAGAAAGACATCGTTGGTCATACTTTCTCTAGACGTTGTTGTGATCTCGAGTCGTAGCTAAGAAAGACGACAGGTGGCGCTGCAGTCGTTCACATGATCTTGAGTTGTAGCTAAGAAAGACGTAAGGTGGCGTGTCAGTGAAGAATGACGAAAACACCCGAAGTGTTACGAACGATACAGCGCCATCTTACGTCCTTCTTACTACGGCTCAAGATTACCAGAACGTCTAAAGAAAGTGCAGCGCCATCTGTTGTCTTTCTTAGCTACGACTCGAGATCACCACAACGTCTAGAGAATATGACAACAACAAACGTCTTTATTTTGTAACGTCTTTATTTGCGGTTATAACCGCCCATACTCTACCCACCTGCTACTTTTTGCAATCTACACGAGGATAAGGCACGTGACAATCTATCCAGTGTTGCCTTCTCCTGATCTCGCTCGTGCCACTTGACCAGGCCAAGGTAGGCTAATTCTTTGTCACTCGGCTTCTTGTTCTTCATGCTGCGGCGCTCAATCAGGGTGAGGTCGGTGTCGAATAGGCCTAGCATCTTCATGACGGGCCTCCATTGGTGGCTGATGTCGCCGGCGATGAGACGGAAAAGGTCTTGCATGGCTGAAAAGAGAAGAGTTTTTCGACCATAAACCAGAGAACATTAGAAGAATGTACACCATGGGTAGGCCTACAGAAGGCGACGGCCGATTCAACTACTTGCTGCATGGTGACGATGAACATGATTGTACAAGCAAGCTGGCAGGAAAACGTTCGTCGACCTTCTTTTCTCCGAGGTAACGTTACCAGACCCAGGGCCGGATCCGGGGGGGGGCGTGGGGGAGTACGCCCCCTATTTTTGGCACAGCAATGACTTTTTTAGCAAGAAAAATTCGAGTATTTTGCTCTCAGATGCCAGGAAAATGCATCTAAAAGCACTTAAATTGTCAAATTTTTCTGCGGGAGGGCCCCAGACGCCCCGTTTGGGCTTCCCGCTTTCGTTGTCCGCCGCCGCCGTCGAGCTACGCCCCCTTTCTGTCAACCCTGGATCCGGCCCCGAGACCGAGGCATCACTTGGGGGTGTCTTAATATCGGGGTGTGCTCCTTGGACCTCTGAAACACACCCACCACCCCTACAATGCATGCCTCAAGCCCCTGTGCATTACTTCCTCACTACACCCAGGTACCGTAATCAATTACACAACCAGCATCTGCTTCACGTGCAGAAAGATACTCGGTATAGCACTGAATCACGTCAGTGGTTTGCTTCACATACCAGCTGGTAGCATCACTGCCTGTACATTGCAGCGAGTGTGATATGAAATTCCCGACTGGGTAAACATTTTTATAGTGGCAAGGTGGGAAAGCATGTTTACGCATGTAGCTGCGAACAAACTATAGGCCACACCGGTTATTGAACGCTCGAAAAGAAGGAATAATTTTCTTTGTTTACGAACGACGCCGCACCGAAAGAAGCTATCATGCAGAAGAAGAAAAAGATAAAGCAGAAGACAAAGAAGAGTCTTGCCTTTCGCCCCAGTGTTGGAGAATGTGTGATTGCGATAAATGCATACGTGGATACTCCAGGGACGAGAGTTACTCTATTGATAAGCGGTAGTTCAACTAGAGAATTTTCGCAAAGCCCCAAAACGCAAACGCAAACGCCTATCCCATTGTTCGATGCTTCGAAGAGAAAAGCGAACAAAAATACAGCACATAGTGTATTTGTTGTAGCACATAGTGTATTTGTTGTAGCACATAGTGTAGTTGTTGTAGCACATAGTGTAGTTGTTGTAGCACATAGTGTAGTTGTTGTAGCACATAGTGTAGTTGTTGTAGCACATAGTGTAGTTGTTGTAGCACATAGTGTAGTTGTTGTAGCACATAGTGTAGTTGTTGTAGCACATAGTGTAGTTGTTGTAGCATAGTGTAGTTGTTGTAGCACACAGTGTAGTTGCTGCTACTGCTACTGCTATTCCCCGTCCTCGTGTGCTGCTCCGCTGCTCCTCACCGTTGGTCATTGGCTTGTCGTTTTATTTCCAATCAGTAAAAATCTAATTAACTCCCGTTTAAGCCAGGCGTGACTAATTCCACTCCCTGGAACCGATTCAAGGGTATATCGATTTGTTATTGATGGCTTTGAACGATTTTAATGGTGATTTATATTGCCGATGGTGCATTTCAAAATCGCAGCATGATTTGCCATCATGTGAGAGAAATCCATTAAGTCGTTAAGCGGTGTTCATGTGAAGGACCGATTGGAGGAAACCCTGTACAGATATAAACGGAATGGCCTTTTCCCATCTTCACCAAATGCAAACCAGTGCGTGGTAGACGGTGAAACCTACCCCAAGTTCTCGACTCGGTAGAGCAGAGGCTTTTGAACCAGTATCCGATAGAAGAGGTAGACTAAACTCCCGCAGTTTCAAAACGCTAACAACTACGTTACCCGCGCTCTGAAACTGCTTCAGTTGGATGCGATCCTCAAAGTATCGCTCATAGACGGCGTTAGCTGTCGTCCGATTCGGGAAATGCCCGCTGGGAATCTGCACAGTGCCTACATTTTGTGCACGTATCTTAGCCAATCAGAAAGTGCGTTACGGCGGCATCGGTTAGACCAACGATGGCTTATGGTTGGATTCCTCGTCAAACAGCGCCATCTATTGATGATCCTTCACTTTTGGCGTCAATCGTACCAGTGTTTAGTGGGTCTACACCTATGGCCAACTGAATATGGGCACGAGTGTAGAATGTTCCGAGCTCGCGCTCATTTCCCGGAATATGAGCAATTTCCCCACCAGGGGCGCAAGGATTGCAAGCCAGAGAGACCCCTTGTGGTCCAGTATCCGAGTGGAGTTGTGCTCAAAAGTTAGTGAACCCCACCATGGAATGCATATTATCATGGTGTATTCCAAGAATTGTTGTTTTATTGTAAAGCTCGCTTATAAATCATGTACATTGCAGGACATTCTCTTCCTCTGTTACAACCGAGGTCCATTTACTTCTGTCCTTCGACAAATGAAATGGGATTTACAGGAAATGGGCCGGTGCAGAAGTATGTGAACCCCTATCATAAACCAAAACAGACATCCACAATGCCCAGAAAAATTCCAAAAACTTACCGTGGTATGATGCAACTTGTACCCGTTGACCATCCCTGGTCCTTAGTGTCCCTCTTTGGCGTGCAGTCATGCATGTTTGACTGTTCACTGCTTCTCAGTTTAAAAGGGGGTTCTCTGGGGACGTCAGACACTCTGACTGGAAATGCCGAGGTCCAAACAGCTGTCAGAAGACCTGAAGAAGCGTGTTATTGCTTCCCACAAGCAAGGAGATGGTTACAAAACCATTTCCAAGCAGTTGGGACTACACATTTCAACTGTGCGCCAGATTGTCTACAAATGGAGGACCTTCAAAACAACAGCGTGCTTGCCTCGGAGTGGCCGGCCCAGAAAAATCTCGGAACGAACAACCAGAAAACTGGTTTCAGCGGTTTCCAAGGACCCCAGGATAACTTCCAGGGAACTCCAACAGAACCTAGAACAGGCAGGTGTACAGGTTCACAGATCGACTATACGGAGAACACTGAACCAATCTGGCCTCCATGGCAGGGTGGCAAGAAAAAAGCCCCTGCTGAAGAAGCAGCATAAAGACGCAAGGCTGAAGTTTGCGAAAGCCAACCTTGACAGGACTTCTGACTACTGGAAAAAGGTTTTGTGGACAGACGAAACCAAAATTGAGCTTTTTGGTCAAAATGATAAACGTTACGTTTGGCGGAAACCAAATGCAGCCTTTGAGGAAAAAAACCTGATGCCTACGGTGAAGCATGGAGGCGGTAGCATTCTCGTCTGGGGATGCTTTGCTGCTTCAGGAACTGGCAGACTTGCCCACATCAATGGAATAATGAATTCCTTGGCCTACCAGGACATTTTGGGTGAAAACCTCACCCCATCAGTCAAGCACTTGAAACTTGGGCGCCGCTGGATCATGCAACAGGATAACGATCCAAAGCACACAAGCAAGTCAACTCGAGCCTGGTTCCAGAGAAAGAAAATCACCGTAATGGAATGGCCAAGTCAGAGTCCAGACCTCAATCCAATTGAGATGCTCTGGACTGACCTCAAGCGTGCCGTCCATAAGCGAAAACCATCAAACCTGAATGAACTACGCCAATTCTGCGATGAGGAATGGTCCAGGATTTCACCAGAAAGATGCCAGCATTTGATCTCCGATTACAGAAAACGTTTGGTTGCAGTCATTGCAGCCAAGGGAGGATCAACTAAATACTAACACTAGGGGTTCACATACTTGTGCACAGGCCCATTACCTGTATATCACATTTCATTTGTGGAAGGACAGTTGTGAATGGCTCTTTTGACGTAACAGGGAAGAGAATGTCCTGCAATGTAACATGATTTATAGGCGAGCTTTACAATAAAACAACAATTCTTGGAATACACCATGATAATATGCATTCCGTGGTGGGGTTCACTAACTTTTGGGCACAACTGTATGCTTCAACCCAGCGCAAAAGTTGACACGCACGTGCATTTTCCTCGTGCATTTGGCTGTGCACAGACAACAAACACTCAACACTGAGTGCGCACTTGAGATGTGAGGTCAAAGTACTCGATCAACCAACGAGAAATACTGAGGCCTACAATCAACGAGAATGCAGTTATAGGCCTACCTTGTCCTTGTAGAACCGAACAGAGAATTTTTCAATCGAGGCGAATCAATCTCAGAGTAGCAAACTAAGTAGAACATCTGGCCGAACTGACAGGTGATTTATCAGAGCGATCCAAACTGACGAAGAGAATCTACCGTACATCACTTACAACGAAAAATCAATAACACGATAGGTTTTAAAGCACCACGGTATTGCCACTTTCTGTCGACAGCCGGCGCCACCTTACCCGCTCTCCAATACTGTAGTTAAGCCTTTCGCCCCAGTGTTGGAGAATGTATGATTACAGTCTCGGTCACGCAGCCGCTGGGGATCGAACAAGTTTGTGTAGCAGCACTGCGGAACGAAACGGCTGGCTGCGCGAGACTAGTTGCATGCGGTAGTTTACCGAGTCGTTAATAGAGGTCTCCCCCTTAACGCGGGTACGTGTAACGCAGGATTGGGAAGCAATACTGTGGTCCTTTAAGGTCTACGGCGCTCGGATCAACCCCGTCAATTTCAGGAGGAGGAAGAAGGAAAATTTCAGCAGGAGGCAGGATTGAGGTGTAGATAGGGAGTTTAGGAATAGGGAGTTTAAGAAATCAAACGATAAACATTAAACTTTCGACAGCGTTATTTTTCATACTGCGAATTCACCAGATTTATAGGCCCCTATTGCATTTTCGGTACAAAAAATGTTGTCCTAAAGTTAACGTTTATCGTTTGATTTATTGAGTTTTAGCCATGTACGTAACGTGGACTTCATGTGTGTCCCCATTTGTGAAGTATAGAACGGAATGTCCTCACTTGACACCATGTACATGTACTTGTATGTGTGCTATTGGACGACAGAGAGGGGACCTTCGTGAGACCTCAGGACAGCTGGGGGTCTAGAAGAAAGCTCGTATCGTCTTCCGTAACTGCTAAGACCAGGTCGAGGAAAATACATCTAAAAAGTAGCCGAACGCTGAAGAACTAAGCAAGGAAAACCTGCTTACCCATGGTCAGATTTCGAAGTCGAGGACGGGTACGGATGTGGCCACTCGGACGCTGCAGAACCGATCGATCTATTAGTATTCCAATCTCTCGTACATTCCAGAGGAGCCAGAAGTATTCCAACCGGAGCCTGGACCAACCGCACCTACACGTTGCGAGCCGTGATGAAGTGTGTGGGAACCAAAGCAACACAATGCATGCAATCAATGCCACTCCGAACTCACCCAATTTTGGTCTAATGGCTCCTAGACCTTAGTTATTCAGAACATGCCAGTAAAATTGATTCTATCAAAATTGTCACACGGTGAGAGACGGTACTTGAATCACGGGGCAAGTGCGGCTTCGAGCAAATGCATCTGCAAACACGTGCCTCAAAAATCCACCAAATCGATTCTGATAAAAAGGCCATAGAATAAAAATCAACAGAACCCTGCCAGGCCTACTACATGTAGCATTGCCAATCGAGAAATTCTGTGTAGAGTAGACTAACCACCTCTAAACGTTATCAACAGCAGTCGTGTCTGCACTGACTGGTGAGCAGTCAACCTCCTGCGCATGTCGTCTAGCCTGACCACTTCCGGTCGTCAATACTAAATTGGAGAGCAGTGATCAGTGGGATGTCGCTCATTTAAAGTAATACTACATTTTCTACTCTTAGTAACTAAAACTAGTGTAGAACAGCTTTTCCTTCAATTAACCATGCCCCCGCTGATCACTGACGACAGTTCCGCTACGATAGAGGGCAGCACATCAATGGATGCCTTTTGTGTGTGAAATTGATCAGTGATATTCAAAAAAACCTTTAGCTTAGTTGGTTGGCATAGTATACATTGGCCTGCACCATATGCCTGTACAAACTGGGTAATTTAGTAAGTACATGTAACTGAGCCAAGCAAGGTTTTACGAATATGGGCCCTGCAGGATGTAGTTTAGTGATTAGGCATGCATGGCCTATGGTCCCATTGCACAGCAGTAGCACATTTCGCGAAACCTCGAGGTCGTGCTTCGGTATACAGCGGCCATCTTGAACGATATAGCAACACAGGAGAGTTTGAAAACGGATACCGCAGAAAACCTGAATCTATCCCGCAGAAGTAATTGATTTTCTGAACTTGGTAGCTACATGTATATACTTCAGCACGGTAGATTTCTGATGTTGGTATAGAAGGAAGGTATCTAAGTAAGTCAGTTAATGAACACACCAAGTGAAAGCCACACTCATCATTGAGATTTTGTGCAGTGTGAAGTGGTCACGTGATAGCTTTCATCCAATCAAAGCAAAGTTGCTGAAGTGTCGTACTTTTCAACAGTTTTTGCAATTATACTGTGGTAAATCGATATACCTAGTAAGTGTAGTACCGAATTAATTTTTGATTGACTTTCTTCACACAATGACTGAAGTGAGAACTACGCCAAAATGATTTGATTGGTATGCATCGTGTCTGAATCATTTCCTCCCCAACTACAGTCGGCAATGCAAAAAAGAAACTGCAATAATGATACGATTCTACCTGGCGTTGCTGGTGACCATAATACCACATAGGACAATGTAGGAATACCCGGCGCAATATTCAACCTTGTCACAGGAAAACATTGTAATATTTTTCCAACATTCAAAGTAACAACCCCTTGTAAAGCCGCCCATACACGTTCAATATTATTGCACAATATGAGGGCAAAAATGGGTGATATCATTGCCAATCTTTCTTCCACCCATCAGGCCAGAAGCACATGTCCCTATTTTGGGCCCCATGTTGTGCAATAATATTGATCGTGTATGGCTGGCTTAAGATAAATGTTGTCTAAAATGTGTACAGGGGAAACGAGTTGTTCAAATGTTGTTATAATTTGTTTGCCAGTGAAAACAGGGTCAATGTGGCTCAGATGTGTTGTTGAAACTTTGGACAACAAATGTTTCTAGTGTGTACAGGGGAAGCGTATTCCAACGTGGTCCAGTGCTTTCATTAAAGCTGACGTGAACGAACAAAAAGCCCCCATGCGACGAGCAAGGGAATTGCAAATGCCCTGCAAACACCTCAAACGAAGGCTCAGCACACGATAAACACCACGACGCCAGGAGGGCGCCACCTTATTTGCCTTCAGGCAACAGAGCTATCAACATCTCCGGATACCTCTTACACTTATCAAAGAAAAAAAATTGTAGTCATTTAGACAGGATTCGAACCGTCGACTTTCTGATTTGCGATTTGTAACCCACCACTCTAGCCTCTCGGCCAACGAGCCAGCTGACAGAGACATCATTTGTGTTTGTCATAGACGTAGGCCTTCGACTTGCGTAGTAATACTACGAATAAGAGAAAACATGAGAAGTCTTCCAACAAGTTCGGTGGCCGAATGGGGAAGATGGTGGAACAGAGATAACAAGGCGCGGGTTCGATTCCCTGCTGGGTCAAAAATTTTTCTTTCATAAAATGTGTTCAGCAGACACTCACCGGAGGATGTTGACACCTCAAAAGCTCCAAGGCAAATAAGGTGGCGCCCTCCTGGCTTCGTGGGGATCTATCATGTTCTGAGCCTTCGTCAGAGGTGTTTGCAGGGTGTTTGCAATTCTCTTGCTCGTCGCATGAGGGCTTTTCGTTCGTTCACGTCAGCTTTAAGCCACCGTATGGCGTCTATTACGCATGTAAACTACAGAAATGGTCCATAAAAATGTGACACATTTTGTTTATCTGTCATTTCCACAAAAATTAAGTCTACCTCTTGATTTTCTGGTGAGTTATAGAGTACAGCTATAAGTTTTTTCTGTAGCAGTATGGAGCCGGGATATCAATTTTCATTGGCAGAGCGGACAAAAATCGTTGAACATTACTTTTCGACAAAATCTGTAATCTTGACCAAGACACATTTTCGTCGTGACTTTCCTGGAAGGGAAATACCGTCTCGGAATGCAATCAAACGCTTGTTGGAGAAGTTCAGAGACACTGGCAGTGTGACTAACAACAATAAGAACCACAGTGGTCCACATTTGTCCGCAAGAACCCCCGCACACGTCCAAGAGACATGTTAGGGAGAGTAATGGACAATTTCAACGTGGGAGTGGCAGCGGTGATTCAGCGGCGNGTGGAAGTCCCATCTGTACACTCAGTCTCCATTTACGCCAGTAGGACCCCGACTGAAGCAGGTACCGGTATCTAGATATTAGAAGTCGCGCGCCGGCCAAATTTTCTTCAACACACCCAATCCTTGCTGGAGCAGCTGAATGGGGATTCCCATCGCCCATGGCAACCAAACACTCCAGGCTGGCGTACCGGTAGCAGCATGAGAAGGGAAGATTTGACCCCGGTAAAATATAACAAGAAGTCATGACCCCAAAAAAGAATTTCTGGAAGTCTAAAGACCCCAGCATCTTCCCAAATTGACTTCCATAAAAAAATTGTGGAAGTCATGATCCAGGCTGAATAATTTGTTGTCCTGTATAGGCCTATACAGGGTCAAAAGATCGTGTTGCTCAGGAATGTTGTTCAAATGTTGCCAGTGTACACGCAGCTTCAGTTGCGGAAGCAGCCACTCATCTCTGCTGACGCCACAAAGCCATGCAACAGGTTACCGTCGATAGATTCAACGCAAACTTGATACGAACCTCAAACAAACAACTTGAACCACTTGAAAACTGTATGTCACTCCTCACTTTCAAGGTAAGCCGAAACATGCGGAATTTAAAAAGCATTGCCAGGTGGAATCCTATGTCCATCACACTTGATTTTTTTCAGCAGCACGAATCCACCTTTTCATCATTGAGTTCTATCATCTCCAGCCCTGGAGGAATGCGATGTGGAAGAGCAGATGGGTATTTTGAAAGAGCGGCTGCCGGTATTTTGAAAGAGGGGATGGATATTTTGTAAAAGTGGATGAGTATTTTGAAAGAGCAGAGGAGTATTTTGAAACAGCAGATAAGTATTTTGAAAGAGCGGATGGGTATTTTGAAAGAGCGGATGGGTATTTTGAAAGAGCAGATGGATTATTTGAAAGAGCAGTTGAGTATTTTGAAAGAGCGGATGGGTATTTTGAAAGAGCAGATGGATTATTTGAAAGAGCAGTTGAGTATTTTGAAAGAGCGGATGGGTATTTTGAAAGAGCGGTGAGGAATTTTGAAATTGAAGTGGTTCGCACTAGTTCAGAACGACTCGACATTATGTCATCATGCGGAAAACAATACATGCCTCGTTTCAGAAGGAGGAAGAGCACCGAGTAGACAGACACTAGGAGGACTAAAATCAACTCTGGTGGAGCCTGCACGTGTATATCGCAAACGTCAACAACACAGATAAAGATATCGTAAATTAGCTGGTTTCCCTGGGATTTTATCGTTTGGAAATGTGTACCTACCTGCTCTTACAAACAATAGCCCCGGGCAAATTGGCTACATCGTCTGTGATTTGTTGATAGTTGAGAAGATGCTACAGACCAGAAATGAATGGCCGTGCTATGGCCTGCTTAGCAGACAGAAACCAATATTGCAGCGACGGTGTGAAATGCCAATTTCAATAATTGCTGCAATTACCAAACGTATTGGAGGTCGATGCATTTTTTAAATTTCATATATTACATGGTCTATCCGTGGCCACAATTTACCAATCTGTGTCATGGACGTGGGCTAAATTAATTTTTTGTGCATTTTTCAATCTGTGTTTTTCTGATAGATCTAAACTGATGAACGGGCGTATTAGTTTCATGATCTCATTTTAGGCCACTGCAATATCGAGTAGACCGAAGCATTGCCCTTCATGCAGAAGGTCATATCACATTCAATCATGGCTGCCAGGGTAGCCATATTTGACGAACCGCTCGTCAAATATGGCTGCAGAAAAATCGACTTGATCGGCCGAAGTATTCAACAACAATGTAGAGAAAACGTTACGTTTTACAATAAATATACGTAGGCCTACACTCTACTATAGAAGCTGTTAATAAAACCACCAGAAGGAGAGTTTTTACCAATCTCTGTAAAAGACGAACAGGTTGTACACCATCGCTGCATGCATCAAGACCGGTGGAGTTTTTAGCAAACTGAAAGATAGCTTTTTGTCTGTCTGTTTACAGTATTTAGCTCATCTAAAAAGTGGAGTGTTACTGGTACATTGCAGACTATTTACGACATAAGCTGAAGCAGACGTCGAAAGTAATGCCCAGCCATTGACTGGGTGTAGGGCTGTAGATCAGATTCGCTAGCCGCCATCATTATTGTTGCTGTAGTAATCCCAGGAAACTCCCAAGACGTACACCCATGCACTTTGGCATTTTGTCTGGTGGGAAGAGTAATGCATTTTCTATGTAATTTTCCACCAGTCAAAGTACGCATGCGTAGATACCACGGCAACGATCCAAGATGGCCGCCAGCGAATCTCATAAAAGAAGCGAAATTTCAATGATGACAACACCGTTTGGTTTTTGGTCGCCAAAGGACATAACACGAGGTATCGCGAGATTAAACTACGGGGCGATGGGACACAATCTCGTCCCCACGTTCCATCCGCCATCGTCTCTAAATTTTTGTTAGTGCAGCCCACACACGTGCACGACCACATCCATGTAACAGATTGTTCGCCGTAATTATTTGGGGCAATTTACACTAACTTAATTATCATAATTTCAATTATTCCTAAAACTAATCAAGTGATAACCTCCTCGCCTTGGTATGTATCAATTTTCCTGCATCCTATTATATTATCACCCAGTGAGTGCATTCACACGGTCAAATACTTTGAATTCTTATGGCATATTTTCGTTCGCGCACTCGTGGCAACCGGCCTCAGTAACGTAATGTGCTGATCAGTCTCCATGAAGGACCACGGTATTGCCACTTTCTGTCGACAGCCGGCGCCACCAGCGGTTATTTCATCATTCTCCAATGCCGTAGTTTTGCCTTTCGCCACAGTCATTGGAGAATGTAATACAAGGAATACGTGGATACCCTTCAAAGATCATCAGAGTATCAAATTGGAAGACACATCACAGATGGAAAACGTATCAGCTTTTGACAACGTCCAGCTGCTTTCAAAGAGAAAACTGAAACTCCCTATCATTTATTGTCTAATTTTTCACGAGTCACATTATATTTCCGCCTCAACCAACAAACATGCCGTCGTTTTAAATAAAGGCTTTCTCCTCACAGCCCACTTTCCGTTCCAGAGCCCTGTGGTTCCGCATTTTACATCGCACCACACAGATATAAAAACCGAAGTCGTCCTCCAGGAATTTTGCAAATTTTCGACCCCAACCGGGGTCTTCTTCAGGCTGGCACTTTCAAGTCGAGCTACCAGAAGTATCACACACAGACCTGATGTGTTGACTGGTCCCTGCCCTCGCAACGCTCCTCTACTCGTGTATATAAGCGGAACGTCTCGATGGCAGGGGACCAGTCTAACGTGATGTGGGCAGTCTAATTTGCGGAATGACAGATTGTGGTGTAGGATAGAGTGCATGTGGTGCAGGATGGAGGGTGGAAAATGGAATCCTACGACGACGCGTGGATGATGAGCTCACACCCATCCCAGGCCTGCGATTTTCAACTGTTTACCTTGTTCCGGGGCTGAAATATTAATCGAGTCATGAAAAATGAAATGTGAAGGGATATCAAGTGTGTATTCTTCATGCAAATGTGTCAAGTACTATCATCTCTTACGAAAACATGCCAGGTCACCCCGACTGTCCACTTACTGGCATAGGTGTAGAAAAGAATGCCGATGGGCTGGAAAATCGTGGTTTATCTGCGGTGATCAATAGAGGCATGTAAACTTATGTATACTTATTGTGTACTCGAATCGACATTCAACAGAAAAAGAGGAGACTTGTTTACATGGTACTGCATATATATGACTCAAGTATAGGAAAGACTGTCTTTTTTCGCGGGTTTTTTCGACGGGGAGATCTTTAGATCTGCATAATAAGAAAACCTATGTAGGCCTATATCAAAACGACAACAACCAGTCGGGACGAAAATGTGGAATACGTGACGGAACGATGGAAAGCAAAACTCCCAAGCCGGTGGCTGCAATAAATGCACGTACAATAATTGCCTAGTTTCTCTCTCGTATTCTGGCCATGAATGCATAGATTCTCCAAAGCATTCCTTCAGCTTCTTTCTGAAGACAAAGTAGGCCTATCAACTGCATGTATCTCGTTAGCGGAGAGAACGGTGAGGTTGCACTTGTAATGGCAGGTAATATCAGCTGTGCTAAAGTAGGCCTAGGTGAGGATGATGCCAGGACCGCCGTATGAGAAACAATTAAATGGATGATGAGCCAAGAATCTGTCTTCGGCATTTATCCTGAAATTACCTATAATTTTAGCTCCTATTAGGCCTACGCGGAGTCTTTGTAGTAGTGCACTCATTACAGCGGTTTTCCACTCTTGCCAATTGGTTTACACGGGCCTGACGATGTCTGTCAGCACATGATCTGTTATACCGTACTGTAAAATCACGTATCAGTACATCAGTACGCCAGTACCTATGGTGAGAAAAAGGGTAGAAAAAGGGTAGTCATCTGATTGGCTCTAGCCTGCTAATCCCTCCGACTTTAAAATGACCTTTTCTAATCATGAGTAATACTGGCATTTTCGCACCTGTCAATATACCACTTGCTTAAACGTGACTTTACAGTAGGCCTACATGTAGGCTACATGTTTAGAAGCAAGAATGCAAGAATGCTGTGAAAACTGCCGGAATATCGTTGGATGTGTGGATTTTTCATGGCTATTGAATTCTACCATCGAGTATAGCTCCCTTTTCACAACCTGATCTGAACTCTTCCAATGATGACTTGCATGACGTCACACATCAGCTTCAGTATCTCTTCATGTTTGTATACATTCGGGTTTTCTCAGTGTCTGTTGTAGGTATACTGAGGAAACCAAACGTACCTTCGATATCAGTTGGGTGCATGATATACCTTCTTTAAATACCCAAACTACTGAGTCACTCTCTGACGAAGAGAGTACATGTACATGTATATGGAAAATACTTGCAGCGATGGTCATGGAAGTTACATGTACATCAGGCGCGGTACCAAGGGGGCGCGCCCGACGCACGCCCCCCCCCCCCNTCGTTTCGGCCAACAAATCTGTAAAATCGACCGTGAAATTCTGAAATCTGGAGCAAATTATTGGAATTCAATGTTTCTAGCACAGTGCGCCCCCTCTTTCCCGAAATCCTGGATCCGCCCCTGTACATGTTCATGTACTTTGAGCCAGAGTGGGGAACTGAACTGCAAACTTCGCCGACCAAGTTTTGGACTGGGGGTATACGAATCCTTCGAGACACACTTTTTTAGTGAGTTAGTCTCATGCGTGTGCAGAGGGTAGAAAAAGCATTCGCCAAATCTGGATAAAAGCAGAAATGTTATCAACCTATTGGTAAAATTAATGCAGTATTCTCACTGATGGTCTTCA
The DNA here is from genome assembly GCA_002633025.1 of Notospermus geniculatus. Lineage (NCBI taxonomy): Eukaryota > Metazoa > Nemertea > Pilidiophora > Heteronemertea > Lineidae > Notospermus > Notospermus geniculatus. Next base: position 524,989 of record NMRB01000147.1, read on the forward strand.
CAGTGGGAGCATGGCCAGTGGAACTAACAGCTCTATTTTGTACTCCTCAGTGCACAGAAGTATTGCGTTAAGGCGAGTACACCAGTTGCCCATCCTCCCTGTGATCTTCAACGAGTGAATATACTGCCTTTTACCATTGGAACGCAGACAGACAAAGGTATGTAAGCACCAACATTGGGTACGTTAGTGCTTACCCTTTTCACTTGGGCACCGAACGTAGTAAGGAGGTGCCGTGTCGCTTGTATTTTCTTTCGATCTGAACCAACAGACCGACCCGACGTGGACGCACGGGGTGTCGACGGGGGGCATTTGCTGGCACAGGCTGTGTGGCCTGTTGTGTCCCTTATCAGTGTCCGGGGTTACTTCTAGGAAAGAGTTGAAAGAGTGCTTTGAGTGCAAGTGGCAGGAAAGCGTGTCACAGAGACAGCAAGAGACAGATTTAGTTCTCGATCTAGCCGTTAGGATAAAATCCTGAGATCGGAAGCGCCCCGGGGAAGCACTTCTCGTCTATGATCACGTGGTCGTCGTCTCCAACGCGCTGATTGGTCAAAATCAGCAGTCAATGGTTTTTCAACCAATCAACGCGTTTTTCCTCGACTGCTTTTCGGACGATCACGTGGTTTATGGACGACAGACGTTTTAAAGCCACACTGTATGGAATTTAGAAAGTCGTTACGACTTCCGACGTTAGTGTAAAATGTACAATGCTCTATCTGAATACATTAAAGCTCTGCCTGCATTTTTTTCGATCTGTGGTGAAAACTAGGTCTTGATTCTTTAAAGTACGTATCAGGCAAGCATTTTGAGGACCTTCACGAGGCTATGAGACATCTACCCTGCATTCTTCTAACATTTTGCAAACAATATCGTAAAATTCAGTACAGAGGGGCTTTTAATCCTACCGGTGAGATCGGGAACCATTAAGAGACACAGGACAACACAACGGCAGTACCAGCCAGACTTTTTCTTCTTTTCAGCACGATGTGGTTTCAACATCTTCTGTTTCGTTTCAATTTGAGGAGACTATGTCGGAGCGGCCTCACAAGAATGGCCTCCAAGAATCTGTTCTGCGCATGCACAGCTCACTCTCTTTGTGAATATCACTGCCTGGAGAGTGGCCAAAGAATAGGCGACTGCGTGACGAACAGGCCCAAATATCCTTCGCCAAAAAGGGTCAAGAGGATCGTATATGAGCAGTTTGTTGCCGCAGTGGAGTAGACTCCTGCCTTGTGTGGAGGTTTACACAGCAAGAACCACAAGGACTCTGACCCACATACCACGACTAACATCAAACAAAACCTTTTGTTCAAAATTGTTTAAAATTGTTCCTGGGAAAGTGTTTTAATACACTGAACAATAATGTCACGTAATTAAAACAATTATGCCTAGTAGATCCACAAAACTACATTTTTTCTTGGGTGCACTAAGATACAGGAAGTGAGCCAACAGCCCAAGAGACTGAGCGGGAATTTGCCGAATAGTCACGAAGTTTGCCGAGGTAAACACCGGAATGGAAGGCGTCGTCGGCAACCAACGACTGAGAGGTTCTGTACTGTAGACTGACCTCTGCCCCCCAATTTGCATATTTTGATGGCGGACACGTATGGGAGATCAACGATGCCTGTGACGTAAATGCAGGTTCCTACAACCGAATTCTTGTATGTTGAGGTCTAAGCCGTGCAAATGGGTGGCATGTGGTGCGTGATGTCGGTGTGGTGGTCTGTCTTTGTGCGTAGTGTGTGTGTGTGTGGGGGGGGGGTATCGAGAACTTCGGATATTGTCCTTAAGTCGGCCATACACACGATCAATATTATTGCACAATATGTGGCCCAAAATAGGGGCATATGCTTCTGGCGTGATGGTTGGAAGAAAGATTGGCAATAATATCGCCCATTTTGGTCCTCATATTGTGCAATAATATTGAACGTGTATGGGCGGCTTTAGTAGTCCTTGGGCTGAGGGTGTCCTGTGTGCAATCAGATGTGCCCTCACTTTGACTCTTGATCCTGATATTAGACCCCTCGGTAAGTTAAAAAAAACTTGGGTGGACAGTCTGGATCACGGGCAGGTGGGGTGAAATTCAAGATGGCGTCCAAGATGGCCACTACAATATATCATAAATTCCTTGACCTCCAAAACCTGGGTAAAGACCGCATTGAGATTTGCCGTCCATTTGCGCCTGGCCTAGTCCCCCGAAAGTTTGAGCCTCGGCAGCCTGTAAAGAGGACGAGAAGCTCCCGGCCAGGCGTTTTGAGTTTGTCGACAAACGCCGCCAATGACGACAGTTCGTGACATATCCTCGTGTCTCGCGTCGGTTGCTGGCTTTCGTCAGAAGGCATTCACAAGCAATCATATCTAGCCATGTCATATCTGGCGTACCATCACAAAATAGGTTCGCATCTCAATCATACTTTAGCAGAAACGGAGGTTTCATCGCTCGATAATGAACTGGAATGACACATAATGATCGGACGAACGAGGGTAATCATAGAAAGTGGTCCCTGGAGTGTGTGTTAAAGTGGTAAAAGTGATGATTCTGGGTGCTCTCCATGCGGGAAGCAATTACTATCATCAACTGCACTAATTGTCCCGTTGAGGGTAGAGTCATTTAGAAAAATTACCCCCTCCCCATCCCGTAGCGTGCGTAGGTGCCGATCGGCGATCGTATATGTTAGTGAATAACACTGTATAACTGTGGACCCGCCAGCAACTGGGGACGTACCCAATTGGAAACCGGCAAAATGACAGTAACATNTAACTGTGGACCCGCCAGCAACTCGGGACGTACCCAATAGGAGCAGTCAGCCGCGCTTATTGCTAACAGATGGCAGCACAGTCTTAGCGGACCAAATGTACAGGAAATCTATTGTGATCGCTGCTCGATCGATAATGACTGGGTCCGCTAGATGCATTGAATTGGGCCCTAGTGACACCTAGTGGTCAACTCGCTGACAGCTCCTATTGGAAACCAGCAAAATGACAGTAACATTCATGCAGAGTCAATGTACATGTAGGTGTAGTTGGCAGGTTATGACCTAAGTCCTCCCGCAGTTACAAACCGCTCTAAAACTGCTTCAGTTGATGCGATCCTCAAAGTATTACTAATAGACGGCGTTAGCTAGCTCTCCGATTTGGGGAATCTCCGCTTGAAATATGCCGCGAGTATGAATATACAATGTACATTTTGTACACGTATCTTAGCCAATCAGAAAGTGTGTTACGGCTTAAACCTGTGATGATGGCTTATGATTGGATCTCTCGTCAAGCAGCGCCGTCTATTGATGATCCTTCAGTTTTGGTGCCAATCATGCCAGTGTTTAATGGCTCTACTGAACACTAGGGACGAGTGTAGTTATGATCCCACATCTTGAATAAGATCAGAGGTTTCGCAAATCTGACAAAACACGAAATACGAATACGAAATTGGGACTTCATTTCCATGACGTAATGTATTTCAGGAGATGGTTAGTACCACAAATATCGCCTGCTGGAAGAGCGTCTTTCAGCCTATGACGTTAGACCGATAGAGTTACGGTGTATATTAAACTTTTATATTTATCTTTCGTTTCCAATTCGTAGTAGATACGACGTGGAAATTTAAAAATTCAAGACGCACCATAACTCTCTCGGTCTTACATCATATGCTAAAAGACGCATTGGTAGCAGGGACATTTGGTAGCAACCATCTCCAGAAATATATTAGGTCCGGGAAATTAAGTTGAATTTCGTATTTTGTACTTCAGATTCGCGAAATCGCCCTATTAATGCTTACAGATAGTCGATTTGCGACAGCCTTGTCAGTTGAAACTATGCGTGTTCCCGGTTAATAGGACCACCATTATAAACAAACCACTTGTTGTTGAACCAATTATTTCCATGTCAGTCTAAAAGATCCAGCACACGCCAACACATCTGACATCAAAAGAAAAGTTCCTTCATCTTCGTCTCATTGCCATGGCAACAGCATCATCTGACACTGCTTGCATGGTTACCAATACTACGGCCAACGATGTCAACATACGGTGGTATCTCAGAATTGATATCTGATTTATATACTACTCGTGCAAGGCGATAATTCACAGAAAAACATACGTTTCGCGACGGCCTTGAAAACCCAAGAAATCGATGCCAAATCGGAACAGCAGACGATATCTACACAACCTCGTCAACATGACAATTAAGACTAGAAATATGCAGATTAGACATCAGATAAGACACTGGGAACGAGAATTTTATGGAAAATCAACAGAGCAGACGATGGTATGTCAACAACAAAATCACGTGATACTTACTGTCAACAATCCTTTCGGAAGACATCCCAGTCGGTCTTGCAAATCCGGTGAATTTCCCTTTTTCTGCTGGAGATTTTCGCTTCCTCTCGTCTGTTCCCGAACTCTATCCTTTACTTTCTTTCCAGAAAGCTTCAAACGAACGTACTTGTATTCCCGGTTGCAGTAGCTACCTCATATCCTGACTAACACACTTGTGAACAATACTGCCAAGAATCCTTGCTCAAATCGACGTTTTTGTCCTTCAAAAGCGGAACTAGAGCGTTCAAAAACAGCGGCACTCCTGACTAAGTCGCCGAGTACTTCCAAAGAACACAACAAAATCGAGACGCGAGCCTACACACCTCCCGCCGGGCAGAAAAACAGTTGCAAAAATGTAGCTTCGTGTTGCAACCGGAGCGAAGTACATTTACATGTACAAAATATTCACCGATAGCGCTGAGGATTGACAAAGCTAAGCTAGCATAGCATAGCTCCAATCTCAAAGGTGTACCACGATGTCGACACGAAGTACTGCTCTACCGATCTGTTCGCTATCTATTTTTCCCCAGTTCAATTTACCTCCGGTAAATAAACGCATCGCGTAAACATTATTCCGTGGCCCGGTTTTCCGGTTCTGTGGTCGTGTGCACGTCCTTGAAAACGGCGCTACGGAAGGCCCCGGGAATGATTATTTTTCGCAAGCCTATTGACAAAAAGCCATCACAGTACTTCAGCAATCTACCGGCACGAATAGGTGAATTTCGCCCCGCTTTTTCTACGTTGCTGCCCGAAAATTCTGAAAAATTATTCGAAAATATATGTCATCATAATTGACCGCGTTTGATTATTAATTTAATACATAAAGTGGGCTCAATCGATAAAACCCTCAAATTGTCACCACTTATAGTGCTGGTGGATTTTGTGAAGTGCCGCTGCGCGTGATTCAATTTGATGAGGACATCATCCGCGTCTCCATGGGATATAATAGAGAGGTTCCGAAATACAGACGCCATCGAAGGAATTCCGCGTCAGAGCGCTTTTCAAAGCGTACCAGACCGGAAGTCGCAATTTCAACTTCCGCTTTCGGCTAACAGTAGTCGACCAAGAGATTACGTGCAGTCCTGTGGTGTCAATTGATATTGGGTCATATGAATAAAGACTAGCAAATGCTTTTACTTCAGATTTGTACAGCATTGCCTAGTGCATTTGTATTGCAAAATTCAAGTAAAAGCATTTACTAGTCTTTATTCATATGACCATAAAGGAATCAACCATAAAGGTTTAACTGCGAACGATGAGCTTACTGAGGGATACACTTCCTATGTTGCCACCAGATGTCTCTCACTGCCTGAATTTTGGCTTTACGTAATAGGCACGAGCTTCAACTTTTTTTGTGGTGAAGAGGTACACGAACCTGCCAACATGATGCTTTGAATTCCATTTCTGACGATAACTGAGCTATTTTCAGCACAGTTAGTGTTCCATGTACAAATGTACGTCAGCCTATTCAAATGTACACCGATGACCCTGAACACACATCGTTCGTGGGGTTCTCATTAATTCATACCTTTTGTATCATAAGATCCGCTAGTCGGAATTCAACAAAATTTGCAGTGAATGTGCAGAAGGGTCTTGCCTATCACATGGAAACGTCAGAATGCAAATCTGTTGGGTTTTATTAAAGGGATATTGTCCACATTTATAAAATGCTATATTAGTCAGTTGAACCTTTATGGTTGATTCCTTTATGATATGACTCAATGTCTGAACTCATGATATAGATGAGTTTCGCAAGCAGCTATCTTGCCGAAATTAGGTCATCGTCATGGGGATTTCCCCACTGGGGGATGGGAGAACCAATCATCTGTCACTCTGGAAGAAAATTGCCATGGTGATGACCTAATTTTGGCAAGATGGCTGCTGGTTGCTAGTGAAACTCATCTGTTGGCCAGAGCTTCCATCTATGACGTCATCATTGAGCACTGGGTGCGGCATCCAGTGACTCGATGGACTTGACCCAATTTGCAATAAATCTTAAATATAATTCTGGGGCAGTTTAATTACCACTCATTTTTCATTACTTTAGATGATCTCCGAGTATCATGACAAGAGATCTTTTCGTAAACAAACACCAAACAACGTGTCTCTAAATCTCTCTATTACTTCAGAGAATGTAGGTGAAGAGCGTCACCAAACACTCGTAGCTAAAATAGCATGTTTTCATAAGATTTCAAGTTCGTGCAGGTGCGAAATTGATGAACTTCCACGTGTTTGGTATAATTAGACATTAGTTTTTCTGAATATATTCCCGAAACAAAGGCAATCTCAGCGCTTGGTCGCTTGAAAAAAAAACAAAGAACCGCGATTTGGCATTATTGCCAGTTACGTTAGCACTGGCTTGGTGTTACTGCCAGTAAGGTTAGCACTGTCTTGGCGTTATTGCCAGTAATGTTGGCACTGTTGCCAGTAACGTAGCGCTGTGTTGCCGTTATTGCCAGTAACGTTCGCACTTTTTCGGTGTTATTGCCAATAACGTTAGCATTGTCTTGGCGTTAGTTTTTGCCAGTAATGTTAGAACTGTCTTGGAGTTATTGCCAGTAACTTTAGCACTGTCTTGGCGTCATTGCCGATAACGTTAGTACATGTACTATCTTGGCGTTATTGCCAGTAACGTTAGCAATGGTGACTTGGCGTTATTGCCAGAAACGTTAGAATTGACTTGGCGTTATTGCCTTCAGTAAAGCCCTGTAGGTTTTCATGCCTTGATAGATTGCTTGCACTGACTTGCCGACAGTGCTACCACCACGCTATCTGACGGCATGGATTGAACCTGGCTGGCAGATACATGTTGTTCGCCTGCAACCAGGCAGCCAAGATGCAACAGTGGCGTTTTACTCGAAAAAGAACCGAGTCACCCCAAGATTTGCTCGCCTTCTTGTGTAGTTGACGAAATATCCTTTAATTCTGCTAATCCCTTGGGCCTATTTCGGTAGGTCGGAGCTTTAAAATGACTATGTCATCATGAACAACACCAAATGGATTTAGGCTTCCCGAAGGCGGTTAATGCACTCTTAATAACAAGACCAGACTAAGATAGAATCCGTGTAGTGTTTTAGTTGGGCTTAACGGAATACATATGAGGTCGATTTTCCATGTTTGTTCAACTCTCGCGGCCTAAGCTAACACGAGAAGGTCTGAGAGCAAATATGGTAAAAGAATAAAAACCAACATTGTGATCAATTTACCGTTACACTTCGATTCTTTGTATATATTCGTATGTAGTTGTGACGAAGGCATTCTGTTCATTCGGCGACGACAGAGTGCGGATGGTAACACCGGTCATTTTCGGCACTCCCATTTATTAAGACGATGGTAAGTAGGGGTGAATGTCGTCCACTCTGAATCTTAACCCCTAGGGCCGTTTGCATAAAACATCTTAAGTGTAAAATTTCCCTTAAACTATTGTAGTTCCCCAAACAAAAGATAAGGGAAATTTTACACTTAAGATGTTTTATGCATACGGCCCCTTTTACGTAAGTAGGCCTACGATAATTTGATTTTATTACAAATCCTACACCCACAACATTTTTTCCAACATTTGAACAAAACTTCTGAGGGAGACGATTTTGACCCTTATACATTGGCCAATTGTAGCAACATTTGAACGACATGTTGGGAAATTCTTTTCCCCTGCACGGACTGGGCACCGTTTGTCCAACATGTGTTGCAATTCTAAATGTTGGAAAAATGTTGCCAGTGTAGACAGACCTTCATTTCACGGTCAGATACAAATGTAGTGCACGCAACGTATCAAAAACCAATTACTCCTCACCATTTAGATCGTCATATACATGTAATATCCATATTGCTTGTCAAACGTGGTAAAATGCTTTGGCATGTGACAAGTATGAAGTCACGGCCCAGAACACCGAACGGTCAAAATAATCACGGTTCTTTGAATTTATGGTCAAGCTGTCAACTAAAAATACCAAGAATATATAATATATTCTTGAAAATACGTATTACTTCTCAAATGACTGATTTATCTAAAACATGCACAATTGAACTTTATAGTCACACAAGTCAACTTGACAGCCAAACTGTCTTAAAAACATCCGTACATCGTCAGACAGATAGGCCTACGGACTGAACAAAGAGAGTGGTTCAAACGCGTTCTTCCTTACCAGATTCGATCCTTGTCAAACCTTCAAGGATAAAGCACCCGTGACAGGAAACGAACGCAGGATATTGCTGTCGTATGTAACGGACTGTTTCTCTTGGTATTTTACAACAGCACCTATTCTGAGATACTCAAGCTTTCATGAAAGTTATTAACGTCAATGTTGGAATAGTTAAACAGGATATTACCAAATGGTAAGGAAACGGGTGCGGTGAACGAGGTGGGAATGGGATGTATTAGCAAGGAACACGTGGACGAAGGAAGGCGTCATGCTGGCACAGTTGGGAAGGCTGCATTCGTGTTTTGAATACCGGGTAGTTTTTAAAAAGAAAGGCAGCGTTTCAACTCAAATGTGAGGAATAGACATCCTGCGAACCCCTTCTGACATGTCATGGCCGACTTTCGCAGGATGTCTATCTATACATGATGGCTGGACGTCGGACTGGAAGGGGATTGGCTGAAATTCTTAACAAATGCTTCGGAGCAGCCAATTAAATGGGCGCTTACAAGAACCATATACATGTACACTGCACTTGACTACATGTAGTTATTTCATATGCGTGCACAAACACAGCCAACGGCAGCCAGACAACGATGATTGGTGATTTATTTATAATTGTGAAATATACACGAGTGCCATTTCTATTTTTTAGGGATTCACTGTTACAGGTGGAAGGATGAATAAGCAAGGATAAACTCACCTCTGGAATCGTGACGTCAAATTGAGCTCGGGACAGCTATCCGAAAACAACCGAAATGTTCATCACTGTAAAATTCGGAGGTAGGGGAAATATCATTTTTTATTATTAGTATTTCTTCGCAAAATCAAATATGTTCAAGTTACATTATTTGCTTGCGATTAGTAGGCTACAAGGTTACCGGTAATCAAGTCGATCCAATTAACACAATACAATGTATTGAGAAATTGGTGGCATAATGAGGGTAATAATAAAGAAGGTAGAACCAAAAATAGATAAGAGAGGGAAAATTAACAACTCTCATTTTAGGAATACATGTATGATGACTTCTTGGAATAAAACCTCTATACCGGTATCTTCAAAACCACTGGTCCAATTAGATTCAAATAAAGAGCATACTGTATGAGGCGCCATGTGGGAATTTTGTTTCCAAAATTATTTGGAAATAATGTCATTGTTTCAAACCATAAATGTACGTTTTTTGACTTATTTCATCCAATAAAGTTATACATAAAACCATGAAATTATTATTCAAACCAGAATTTATATTAAACATGGTTTCATTCCCATGAAACTTTCACAAATTCATGGTTTTGAAAACATAACTTACTTTCAAACCATGAAGTTCATGCAATTTCATGGTTTGCAAACCATGAGAATGATATACAAAACCANATGGAATGAAACCATATGTTATAGTCTAATTCATGGTTTGAAAAATAATTCCATGGTTTTGTTTATACTTTTATTGGATGAAATAAGTCAAATACGTACATTTATGGTTTGAAACAATGATATTATTTCAAATAATTTTGGTAAACAATTAAATTCCCACATGGCGCCTCATAATACTGTAGAGTTTACCATTTACTACGTTAGTGACGAATTTCAAATTGCTATGGTGTTTAGATATTCAATTTGAAAAACGGGCAAAACGAACTTTGGTAATGCGAACCGACTGCAGAACGATACAAACCAGCATGGTCCACAATAATTAAACTAATGCTGAGAAATCACTTCAGAAATAGTTTATTTATTCATATTCTTATTCATTCATTTTACAACGCAGTAATTGAGTACATATAAAATGATATAACGAACACAAGGGTACAAAATACACGCATCAGAAACAAGGATAAAATACATTGTAGATAGACCGTACCCTTTGCTACTATATCACAATTGTATTGTGCTACCATACATAGGCCTACCATATGCATACGAGTTGATACTACCCATGCACAAGGAAAACTAAGTAACGCAAAATGTGGAATTTTTTGGTGCTGGGTAGAGACAGGCTACTCTCAAACTAACCTAATATGTATACTCAAGGCGTAGGTCTTGAATAATCAGTATTTCAAAACAAATCATAGGAAAAATATTTGACGTGTGTGTAGCCTTAAAGGAGCTGGACGTCCAAGTTGTAAACACTCACTCACTGGTTCTCTATCCACGCGACGCCTGCGGTGCTGCCACCTATTGTCGGTGATATGTACTGACGTGAATATCGTGAATGAGTTGCATCGGACCGGGCACCAGTCTAACGATCACGGGGCGCTGAAACTAGTTTGCCGACCATGTTTGTAAACAAACAATTAAACTTGTTTACAACTTCGGCGTCTAACTCCTTTAAGTGTCATGTTCAGATTGAGGCCTGCCCAGACGTAGGCCTAATACCTACATGTACGACAATGTAACTGTGCTGCTACCCCGGCAGGGGTTATTTTCAGAAGTGCTGTCACATACATGTATGTTTTCAGATCGCAAGGAGTCCATTTTCAACCCAAACTGCCGGACTGTCGCCCTCCTTCGAGAGATACGACAGAAATGTAACTGCCCCAATAAGGAGTTGGGGATCGACCTATCTGATGAAGAGGGAAATGTAAAGATGCTACCAGAGATGCCGATGAGGCTGGCAAGCGAGGTGCTGAAGGAGAGGGAGATTCTAGTGCTTGTCAGCGTCGAGAGTACGTTTTAAGAATACCCTCTAAGGCTCCAGTTCCATAGAGCTCACGTTGACACTTTTCACGCGCCACGCTTCACGTTTTCCTTTCGTTCCTCGGAGAAAGCATGTCACAGGACAGGTAATGTGTGTCTCGTTGTGCGCTGAATCGAGGAACGAAAGGAAAACGTGAAGCGTGGCGCATGAAAAGTGTCAATGTGAGCTCTATGGAACTGGAGCCTAACCCTCTATGTTTAGCCGTTTCACTAATGGGGAAATGAATTTCTCCCATGTGCTCAATCCACAAACAGAGATTGAAACAATATGGCGTAGCTGACCTCTGATGAGGAATGCTACTTTCCCAAGGGTGCTGATCTCGTGGGAGAGCCACCTGGTGGCGAGATTGGGAGCTATTTTTCAGTGACCCTCCCCTCATTTGCTTCCTTTCAGGGTTAGAAAACGGAGATTATAAATACACACCGCTGCTGAACGACGACGAGGCAATAACGCAGGAATTCTTAGGTAAGAATGATGGCTCGCAACACCACCACCACCATCAGTCGCCACTTTTCTGATTCCGGCCACCAGGGGCCAGCAGGCCTGTGGGTGTGGCCAAAAATGTCGGGCTATGAGCTGTGGCGATCTGCAGATCTACATTGTCATATTTGCATGTAGGCCTACATTACTTCCTATAATTAGCCCTTGAGGGTCGAGGTGAACTGAATCTGGTATTGAGAAAGTGGTAAGATCAATTACTGATCCGAATGACATCACACGCTGTTGTTATTGTCGTTTCAGCTCGACTTTCCTCACGCGGTGTGCGCCGGTCTGAGCGGCCGAGGAGCAGCCGACGTGTGAAGGACGACAAACAATCGTCCAAGGGGAGTAAGACAAAGGATACAAACAAGGAGAAGGAAAAAATAAAATCTGCCACTAAAAAAGAACGAAGTCCATCTGAAGATTATCAGAAACGAAAACGAGGATCGCTTACAGGGATGAAAAATGTGTCGTCTGCATCTCCAGGATCGTGATTCAGAAGGTCAACAGAAGGGACACCATTACACCAAACATGTACAAATCATTTGTACATGTTTGGTGTAATGGTGTCCAAGTCGGCACATTTGTCAAATGTGCCGACTTGGTGTTGCTGTTGGAAAAGATGCATAGGCCTACTCCGGATGTGTTTATGACACTAAAAAAATAACGACCGTAAAATGGACTTGAAATACGTGTACCGGTAGATGTTCTTTGCGGCCGGCGCGGAACGAATAAGTCCTTTGTGAACGGATGCTAAGCTTAAACCTCATTAATCTAGTTTAAGGCACTCCACAATCCTGGCTTCAGAATTCGCACATTTCAAATCCATTGTGATACTGAATATCATGATTGAATCAACGTAATATTTTGGACTTAAAATACGGATTAAAATTTGAAATGGCTAAATCCCTTTTGGGATACTGCCATTTCAAATTTTAAATCGGTTTTTTTTTTACTTTTTGAGACATTAACCACACAAATCATTTGATCCCTTCCGACGGGTTCGATACGGAGATTTTATCCGATTTAGTATATTTTTCGCTCGACCTGCTCTGTACTGTTGCCGAATATATTACGTCTTTTTTTCTATTAAGTATATTTATTGCAACGTAAGGCGATTGGAATAACCGAATTTAAGGTCATTAAGTAGTTTGGGCGTGACGTCATATACATGTATTACGGAGGTTTAGAAATCAAACGATAAACCTAAACTTTACGACAATGTTATTTTTCATATATCACACATTAACCAGATTTTATATAGCATTTTCGGTACAAAAATAACGTTGTCGTTAACGTTATATCGTTTGATTTCTAAACCTCCCTATTATAGTAAATTCAACGACCTCCAAAACAGGTCCGGACTTGACTGCTTCCGGTCGTCAATTCTACATATATACAGGGTAGGCTACAATATTCCATTGGATCTGCTAACAACATTTATAAACTCAGAGTACGCAATCTCCGAGCAGATGCAGCACGAACGAACCCTGAATGGAGTATGTCTCCACGACCCAGTCATCAGAATCCGTCTATCGGCAAAACCTGAACTAACTTCTACCAATTTCAGGCAGCTACGAAACCCTTATTGTCAAACTTCCCATACTGTGATTGAGAATCATTGTAGTTTATTTCATAAGCGTCCGACTGGCGGCGTGGATTAGATGATAGTTTTCGTTGGAGGGTGTAAGCGTCGCTTGCCTGGCCAACCGGGTTGTGCTTGAGCTCTGAAAAGGAAAATGAACTTCAGGAAACGGCTGTAGCTGGTTTAGAGGAAATATGCTAGCAATTTGAAGAGTTAGTTGAAGTCGAACAACACTCTTAACTACATGTAGGTTGAATGGTCTTTAATGTTGTGTCCGTTTATAGGCCATTCAGTGCACTGCACGTCGGTATATGTATTTACATGTAATTAGTGCAGTGATGCACAATGCCACAGCGAGCTCTTGTTCTAGTAAGATAAGATAAGATAAGATATTTTATTACACTCTAACCTTACATATGTACATAGAGGGGGAGATAAAATTCACTTAATATTTACAAATCATTTTACATAGAATTTTGCATAACATTGTGACAATTTTACATAACATTGTGGCAGTTTTACATAACATTGTGGGAAAAAATAAAATTTAGCAAATAGTCTCGCCCACTTGTCCTGACCTCTAGTGGCAGACCGCGAAACTAGTTAAAACCGTACATTATGCAGGATCTCCGGAAATACCCGAGAGACAACGAAGATGACATTTGGTCCTAATCGGAAGGGCTGTGCATTTTTCACAGTCGTCTGAAAACGCAGGATCGGCAAATCTCTGCGTTCAGATCAAATTTAACTTCCATGTATAATGATATGAACTAAATGAAGTGGCATCATAAAAAATGTCGAACTAAATATAGGGAGATTAAGATGAGAAAAAAAGTATTTTGTAAAAATAAATGCCTAGTCGCAAAGAAAAGTTCAAATCATAAACTGGTTCCTGTCTCTGTCGCGTTAACCCGCGGAGCGCCACGGGCGTGGGGGCGATGATTTATCAACAAATAGGAGAGCGAATTACGTATGTTGAAATGTGCATACAGGGCAAGATTTGACAGAAGTGTAATGTGTACAAACGAATAAAAAATTAAGATTACACGGGTCTAGACACGGGACTCGTGAGTGAATTCAAGAGTGTATCACAGTCCTGACGCTAGAGGGCTCTCAAAGTTATGACGTCACACATGACAAATGTACCCTCAACGCAGTAGGCCTACCCTCAAATCCGTAAGATTTCTAACGGATAAATTTCATTGCTTACGATGTTCATGGTCGAATGCTGGATTGATTGGCGGATTGGTTACCCCATTCTGCACCGAGTCACGTGACCGGACGTGGACTGGCTGCTTGCCATTATCTCGGTTCAACTGACCTTTTCGCCGTCGGGATCTGCAAGTCAATGTAGGCCCGGAATTAGAGAAAATCCGGCCGGAATTTGAATAATAATCACCACCACCATGGATAAAAATTGAATGCTCAGAGCATCGGAAGGTCGTTAGTATCGAAGTTTGCATGTGACGTCACAGCAGACAGCAGCTGATTGGTGGATAAAAATAGCAATTTCCTTCGTCAGATATTTCCTTTCATATCTCTATCCTTATGTCAGAAGACCTTTTCACAAATGACCGACGTCGGTTTATTTGCTGATAGGGCACGACGCGCCAACCATAAATGAGGCGAGAAGGAAATAAGGGGAGTATCCTAACCCTAACAGTCAGCAAGTAGTGAGTTTTAGAGCGCCTACAATAAATGCAAACTTTATTCACACCCCGAGCTCTTGTCAAGCATTGCAAGGCCGAAGAGCATATCCACAACCCCCTTCACCACCCTCCAACTACAGCCGAAGTCCCACCCCGACCACTGCTCTAAGAAGAAAACACGTTGAGAAACGCCATAGTTACGACAAGAAGCCGCGGAACAGCCACCAAACATTCTTTGGTATTGAGGAAAAGAATTAGGAAATGTTGATTCCTGGGGCCTGTTCCATAAAGTGTCTTTAAGCTAATGGTACCATTAACTCAATGCATTTTCCATTTGGTTAAAGGTATCATTAGCTTAAAGTCACTTTATGAAACAGGCCCCTGTACAACAGCAAAAAA
Organism: Notospermus geniculatus; assembly: GCA_002633025.1. Classification (NCBI taxonomy): domain Eukaryota; kingdom Metazoa; phylum Nemertea; class Pilidiophora; order Heteronemertea; family Lineidae; genus Notospermus; species Notospermus geniculatus. The sequence continues at coordinate 540,250 of NMRB01000147.1, forward strand.
ATGCCTTCTCTCTGTGTATTTTTGAAGGGGCACTATGGTCATGAGGTCATAGCTATCGTAACTATTGGCGTTTCCTGAACGTTCTGATATTTACGCTGGTGTTTCGGGCAATTCTGAATCCGTCTCCCTGTCTCTGTCCCTAAAAAGAAGTCAGGGAAAG
>NMRB01000147.1:541256-564945 GCA_002633025.1 Notospermus geniculatus
CCCCCCCCCCCCCAAATATTTACCCCTTCTGACCTGTCATGGCCGACTTTCGCAGGATGTCTATAAGAATATGGTGATGTTGTGAACTGACCTGCGGCCAATCAGAACACAGCTTTCATAAAAGTTCGACTAGATTTGACGGCAAATTAATGAACGGGTACTGAGTCTGCGAAAACCTTCTTATAAAGTCATCGAAAAAGTGTGAAGTCTTTGGTCAGAAAAGCAGAGGTTCACTTACCCCATCCAAGTTGCTTATAACTCCAAAGTAAATATTGTACAATTTCCCTTCCGTTAGCGGAGCATTACGATATTTCCCATACTTTTCATTATCACCAATGACAAACGTCCGATACGGATGCGTGTATTCCGCCGCGATATAGTGCGTCAAATTATTCTTTTTGGCGCTTTCGTAACCTGTTAACGTTTTAATTTTCTCCTGGCTGAGGTCACCGGAAATCGCCCTGCGTTCCCTGTGTAAATCGTCACTGAAAAATGCGTCTCTCTCATATCTGTGTAATACGTCATCAGAATACGCTGTCTCCGTTAGGGAGCGCTTCTGCAGTCTCCCACTGGACACCATTTGCACGACAAAACGGAAGGCACTGCAAATGTGATTTGCGAACGTCCTGAGTGATGTGCACGAAAAGAAATCAAATACAGTAAGGCCGGAGTGATTGGACAATTCAAGGACACGTGGTTCTAAACCAGTAAACTGACTGGTTGGTGCTGGGACATGTGACATTCAGCCTCTTACCTGATTGGTCCAGTGGTGATGCTTATAGGCGGAATACTGACGTGAAAAGTAGTTGCAGTTGACTTCGAAAGGTCCAACTTTGGCTTTTCGGAAAAATTAGGCTCTGAAATGGCGCGAGACAGATTTTTTATTTTGGAGGCTGTCAGGACATTGGGTCATATGAATAAAGACTAGCAAATGCTTTTACTTCAGATTTGTACAGCATTGCCTAGTGCATTTGTACTGCAAAATTTAAGTAAAAGCATTTACTAGTCTTTATTCATATGACCCATTTTCTTTTTACTGTCTTCCAATCACCATTAGTTAAGACCGCCCACCTCCCAGTAGATGGGCGGTCTTCCTTGGTATTTGAATTCTGAAGTCACGTATCACGACACTTTCACTCCCAGCTTGGATGGAGATGTCCATCCAAGCGTGGTTTCAGCAGGATAACTCAAAAAGTATTAAGTCACGTATCGCAACAAAAGTTTCAGGAATTGTAGTTATGTATACGAGACAGAACTGATTTGATTTCCGGTGTCATCCGAAAAAATAAAGTGTGATTTTTTTATATTTTTTGTCTTAACGTGTTACATTCTCTTTCTATTCAACTCGTTTGGTCAACCTAAACTTTTCACGCCTTCCTATTTATTCAGGGTTTCTTCATTATAACTATTAATCCACAGTTAGGATCTAGCTCATTCACTTCTGCAGTCTCTACTAGAAAGCCCGGTTGGGGTCGAAAATTTGCGAATATCGGCGACTTTACTTGTACTGTCATTTTGTGTGTCGTTTTTTGTGCTATGTTTTGGGTATCATATAGACCCGGGCATATAGAGGAGTGCAGTTCATCATCTAAGTACATGCATTAGTACTGGTAGTGCAGGTCAGTGTGTCTGGGCACTTACTTCCAGGTTTCGTCACAATCGTTTTGGTGTAGACCACTCCATACCCGGCTGCAGTACTGGCTCGGATACTACATTTATACGTCGTCCCAGGCTGTAGGTCATCCATGGTGTACGTTTTGTTCCTCCAACTTAACGTCTCCATTTTTGTGTACTTTTTCTTATCGTCAAGCACCGCTTTGTTGGATGATTTGTCAGGGGTGCAGGTTACCTGATGGACGAAAAAAATACCCTAAATTTTCTTTTTTTCTCAATGTTTTCCTTTATTTCTTTTTCTGTTGACGTTTTTCTTTCCACTGATGAAGGGAGAGCACAAAAAGATGGTCAGTAGCTTGATTATATTTCCAAGACATTTCCTGGACCACCCATATTGTATCGGCGGAATGAAATGTCCACAAGGCCTTGAATAATGGGACTGAAGCTGACCGCACACTGCCGTAAGGAAGTCACTGTCCGTGAAATCATCCTTGAGACTCAGGTCAGAGTCACGATCTCCAGTTTCGCAGACATAACTTGTGTGTGTGAACAGGAATCTAAGAGAAACCAAACAACTCTGAGTCTTTTACCTCATACTCCTGCACGTGACCGTACTCCTCATAGTTCGGGGGTGCCCATGACAAGGTTAATGACTTGTCCGTTCTGGTGCTCTTGTCGAAGGCTCGCGGTGGACCGGGTGCTGGGAGAATAAAATGGGAACATTAGTGTCCAAGAAAAATGGACTGGCTTTTGAAGGTGAGAAGGCATGGGTCCACTTGAGCATTTTACGCCGTTTGTCTTACGATTTCCCCAGGGGATCACTAATCCGCTGACTTTGACAAAGGCATCATACTATTCTAAGGATGAAATGAAGCATCCATAGTACGATACGGCAGCCAAATGCGTTTTTTGCTAAAACGGGGGAAAATTTCTTGGCCTATTAGTGTAGCTCTGAATCTGCCGGGTAGACTTCGGTTACCATTGAGCAATTTTAGAAATTCAAGATAGCTTCCAAGATGGCCGCCGTTTCATGTACAGTAATTGGCCATAACTTCTTTCATATTATACACAGGATGATAATTTTGGTGTCCAGACAAAGGTTTTCGCCAACAACCTTCATACCTTACCTATCGATTCGCACCTCTCGCCAACGGCCCCTTTCGGACACTTACAACGGAAGCCGTAGGTGGCGTCGTAGGTGCACGTTCCCTTGTTCTTGCACGGGCTACAAGTAATATCTTTGCCGGCGTGTTCACACTGCTTGCCGAAAAATCTGAAAAACACATCAGAAATATTTAGAGAGAGTCCCCCTGGGCAAGTAATATCAGAAGTAGGCCTACGGAATTTTTCAGTAGCTGCTACGTCAAGAGGTTTCCGATAACAGGAAACAGCCTCGCTCCAAGTTAGGATCGCGTTTCCGCCGCGCACTCAGAACGAGGTTGATGCGGCACACGTCACCACTTTCGTTGCTCATACAGGCAATTTTCGTGGCCGCCGCGAAAATGGCCAAGTGTGCTGTGGCTGGCAATGACCACTCACCACGGAAATTCTGTGGTGACCATGAGTTGCCACAAGTTGCCGGAAATCAAACATGTTTGATTTCTCACCACGAAAATTGCTCGTAGTTGCCAGTTGTGGTGATGTGTGCGCCATCAGCAGCACACGAGACCACTGAGTGGTGACGTCTGCTGTAAACCGGCAACCGCCACAAACATTGCCGACCACGAAAATTGCCTCTATGAGCAACGAAAGTGGTGACGTGTGCTACTAGGCCTAGCTTTATATTTTTCTCAGTGTGCTACCAGCTTTTGTGCTGTGCTTTTCGTGCATGGCTCGACACCATTGTTTGCCATACCTTGATTTACAGCGACATCTGTATCCTCTTCCCGGCGCGAGGAGCTCACAGACCCCTTCATTCTTACAAGGCTTCTTCAGACAATAGTCAGTTACTCTCTCACAGTTGTCACCTTCGTATCCTGCAAAAAAGGCGAAGGAATCGTTTGATGACGTCAGCAAAGAAGTTCTGCCAACAAATCCTGCCAAATGTTCTGTGAGACTGAGGGTGTTTCGTTATTGTGTCATTGCTGGGCGCATCAAAGGCCTACATGTAGATGTAAATCCACCGACCTCACTGAGTCGCGTTTTGAGTCAACCTTCTGGGCATGCCCAACTTGACTACTCTCGGTTGTCAATACTCTATTGGATCTTGGAGGAATTCATCTTCGATAATCGAAGGCCGATCTGCTCACCACTGCGTTACATCGCACATCACCCTTCGAGAAATTGACCTGTCCGCGGCGAATCCGCTGCCTCGAAGAGGAGGCCAATCAGAATCGGTGTTGTAAAATTTGAATCGTAGTACAAATAGTGGTAGCCGAAGACCCGATATATAAGTGTCATATGATTGGTCGACCGGTAAAGTTGGCATGGTGCCAAGATACACCGCCGACCGGTCTATTTCTCGAAGGGTGATGTGCGATGTAACGCAGTGGTGAGAAGATCGGCCTTCGATTATCGAAGATGGGAGGAATTATACTAGCTGCTAAGAAGAATGGCCTTGGAGTGTGAAACATGTAGCAAGCATGTCATTTTCACAGGAATTTTTGCGATCGGATTGCCGACACGAAGGATGGTACATTGCACATATTATTTCTGGCGGAACAGCGTTTTCAAATTACGGCATCAGGCGATCGGACTTTCAGCAAAACTGTAACTTGAAGGGAATGCTGCCCTGCAATGGTAGAAGTCAGTGTCATATTTGTAATCAGCGGGGGCATGATCAATTAATGTAATAGTTCTCTTGTCCTATCAGGTGCATCTAGTGGAGAGTTTAGCTGTTGCTTCAAACAACCGTACTCCCACTCCAACAAGTGGACATAGCCTTCTGACTTTTACCATTATGATGGAGAATGGCAGGTCAATTAGTAGGTTCATTTTAATTGCCAAAAGAGTGGATATGCCAGATTACTCAGCACTTCTCTGTCATACCACGTCATATGATCATTGACACCGTTGACCCAGAGCGTTGTTCTTCGACTATGTCATCAAGAATGCGTACATCCTGGCATGTATCGATCAGGACATGTATTACCAATACGTGCAGGCAGTGTAGGCCTACAAAGCATTGACAAACTAGAGTATCACTTGTAGCGTAAATGAATCATTGTCTGATCATGTGCGTTTGCTTTGTTTATTGAAGTAGGCCACTTTATTTTGTGATGTAGGCCTACCCCACCATTGACGTCAGTGTATTCTTGTGACCAGCTCGGCGAATTACCGACTGGAATTTCGGGAGTACGAATTTTCGTTTGTCTTCGTCGTCAGGTGTTGACAGGAAGATGTCTTCCGCACCTTTTCTTTGACAACCTCTCTCAAGAATGCTCACGTATAAGTTTGCTTCTGAACGGTATTAGAGACAAAAAGTAGGGGCCTACTGAGGAGTTAGAATACAAGCGGCGTTTCAAGGATATCGTGCTGTAATTTGACGATTCTGTCCTCAACTCTCGTTGCTTCGGTAGTTCTTGTCGACTGTGAGGTTTCCGATTTCGTATTGGAACGGATATGAGTGCGGGGCTGTTCCAGGACGCTGTCTAAATCAGTCCGGATATTCGACAACGCCTTCACGATATCGTCAGCAACTTTCACATATTCCTGCAGCAAACGTTAGCTTTTGAACGTAGAGACAAAAAGTACTGAGGCGTTGGACTACAAGCGCGTTTCAAGGATATCTGAGTTTTACGATATTTCTGCAGCCGTTTCACGATATTTTGTCCAGCCGTTTTACGATATATTTTTGTCCACAGCACTCCTGCGGATTTATCGAAACTAAGGGTATAGCGGGCACCTTACGCAACAGAACTGAGGATTTCCTTGTCCGGTACTCATAATTTGCTAGTGCACAAAGGCAATTCATTTTTCGGATTTCATACACCTTGGCTTCTTCTTTCATGGAAGTGAACTTCGCAGAAAGCGCATGTAACACTCCGCCACCGTATGGAGACTTTTCGAAACACGGCGCTGCAGGTGCAGTAGGTGGTGCGTATCCAGCCCCTTCTGCACCCGGGTACGAGACTTTACTCCTAGGACACGTACCGGGGGCACCAGGTGATAACTACGGTGGACCCCAGCAGGGAATGCCGAGACAGCCGATTAACCCTGGTGCAGGGGTGGGTATCGCAGGAGGAGGACCGAAAAGGCCTCCGTTACCACCTCGACAGTTTGCAGTTGACGCCGATGTTCATTGGTATGAAGAATATCAACAGGGTGGACCACAATACAGTGACCTTCCACCTGAAGTTGGATTCGTTGGTGCTCCCCGGCAGTCACAGAATCAGTCCCCTGCCCCGTTGGCACCAACGGCGCCATTGGCGTCCATAACTCCGTCCGTCCCTGAACTTTCCGTGGCCAAGCACGAACGCAGAGGCAACGGCTACGTACGATTCTATGATGAAGACAGAGAGGAGCAACCTGGCGTCCAGGAGTCACGTGGAGCAAATCGTGCGGAAGAGACCCAATTCCAGCGCTTGGAGGAAACACGGGGACGAGATTATGGGACAATCTCTCGCGAGAATACAGAAGACTCACGTAATGGAGGCGATTTACGCCGCCGACAAGATATCTGCCAACGTATCGAGGCAAAATTGGAAAAATACAGAAAGAAAATTAAGAAACTTTCTGTTTTGACTTTCTGTTTTGCTTTCACTGTGATGGTGGTTGGAATTTTAGGCATCATTTTCCCGCCAAGTTTGACAATTTATTTCAGTATCACCGAAGCCGTCGTTGGAATTTTCTTCATGATTTCTGCTGTTTACATCTTTCGGAAGAACGACCAGGTTGTCGATCCTTCTCTCGCCGGTGCGATAACTGTCGCGAGAGTTGCAGGTTTTATTAGTATCCTCTTCATAATAAGTTGCACTGTCACGGTGATCATAGACACTCTTTTCTTAAAATCATGCCGATCGTACCCGCAGGAATACTACTGTCCAGATCCTTGGGCTGGTCAACAGCCAATCAACTACGAGCACGCGACATTCCGTGTGACGTCACAGGGGATTGCCCTAGCGATGTCGGTATTCATGACTGTTACTTTTCACGCAGCGATGCATGTTCTTGACAAAAGGCGTACCCTGCATCGCGAGGTGGAAACCTTTTAACCCTGATGAGGGCTTCAGAGATATCATGCTGGGATTCGCAAAAAAATGCTCCTTAAAACTATGATTATACAAATTTTTAAAGGTTTTAGTGCTTTCCAACGAATAGTCATGTCATGTTGACAACTATTCTTGGATATATTTCTGTAGTAGCTAAGTACATGTACGCCCAGGGGGTCGAAGGGGGAATGCCCATGAAATGTACTAAGTCTACCCAGGCTCTGTCACTTGGACACTGTCTCTTGATGTGTCTCGATAGAAAGCCTGAATTTGAATACAGTGGCGCCACCAAATACGCTGGTGGTCTATCATGTTCTGGAGGTGTTTCGAAGGGCGTTTGCACTTCTGTAGACCACCATACTGCGGCGCTGTGGTGTTTTTGTTCATGCAGTTCAGCTTTAACTTAGGCCGCTGTTACACAGGAGCTCACTTTTCCGTCGTCATCCCGCCATAACGTGAAGAATGAACATAATGCATTCTCCATTAACTGTTATCGGCCTATTTGCGATCATTTCCTGATTATGATTTCGTATGGGCGGTCATATCCGCAAATTAAGGGTAGCACGAAACATACGTTATTAGTGAAAAAATAATAAGACCTGTGATGCGACCCGTATGCACCAATGCAGATTAACCCAAACTTCGGCTTAAGTCCAACAGGGACAATAGAAGTACAATGGAAGATGTGTGGCTTAAGCCCAAGTCAGGCTTAAACTTCGTTGGTGCATACGGGCCCTAAAGTCATCTGTGTTGTATACGAAAAACATAAACGTCTCAAAAGTACGCTTTATACAATAATCATTAAGTGAAACATTTACGTTCCGCATAAATAAGATGTATCATAACAAAGAGTATCACGCTACTGAGACGTTGCGAAAACATGAGACGTTCGGTGGCGCTGGAGTCACGATTTTTCATTGGTGTAAGCGGCATGGTTCTATTGTGGTATAGACGATGTGTACGGATATAACCGCCCATAATTTCGAATCGGAATGGAAAATGAGGCGTGAGAAATGAGAAGTGAGCAGCTGATTTCTATGTAACAGCGGCCTTAGATGTCGTGACCGTGTGCCCACATTGATAATTTATAATTTATATACCCGTGACGAAAAGGTAAACGAATAGAATTACATGCACTGAAATGCATTTACATGTACAAAGAATGTACAGCAACATGACTGAATAAATGTACATTGACAGGTTCGTGTTGACTTACCGTCTTTACACTTGCACTCGTACCCTGGCACTTTATCTGTGCACGTAGCTCCATTCTTGCACGGCTTATTGTCACACTCATTGATTTGGATTTCGCATAAGGTTCCCTTGAAACCCTTAGGGCAGCAACAGGCTTTATTGAGACAGACTCCCTTGTTTTGGCAAGTCTTTCCCTCAGGGCAATGCTTTTTTCTGACGGCCCTAAAATTTGAAAAATGAAACAAGATTTTAATAAAAAATGAAATGGACAGATGCATTGGGTAACGTAACATTTTTAGCTCGACGGCCATCTTTGAAAGTGGCTTTTGGCCCATATTTCATAAATAATTGCAACTAGGGTGTTTTGACCTTGAAATTGTATGTATTTACTAAAGGTACCCTCTAAACGTACGTACAACAAATTTTGACCCTTTTCGACCTCAAATATGGTGGCCAGTCAGCCATCTTGAAAATGGAACTTTAGCCAATATCTCATGAAGAACAGCGCCTAGAATGCTGTAACTTGGTACGAATATGTATGTAGAAACCCTCAATATGATTGCCAAATTTTAGCTCTATTGCACTTCAAATATGGCCGCCAGTCGTCCATCTTGAAAAATGTACTTTGGCTCATAACATATGAACAATACCACAAAGAAAGTTCTATGATGAGCACATGGTCCATTGACCATTTCGTTTGAGAAATTGCGCCGTTACTTACTCGTCAAACGTTTTATGCAGGTCACATTTCGCTCCTATCCAACCAGAGTTACAAATCTTCCCCCCCTTATCCGAGCACTTGTAGTGACCCTCGCAGGAATCCGTAGCTTTGCAGACAATCTCACAATCAGGCCCGTAGCGGTGGGAAGGGCACGGCGGATGTTTTTTGTCGGATTTTATCTCGCAGTAGGTGCCTTCGTGCAAGTCGGTACATCGGCATTTGGAGCCGGTCTTGCTGAACCAGAAACATGTTCCTCCGTTCTTACACGGGTTGGGGTCACAGGGGATGTCCTTTGGTGTCGTGGAGCAAGTCTTCCCATAAAATCTATGCAGAACGAGAAGTTATCCAACATGTGGAGCACAAAAAACGACACACAAAATGATAGTAAACATAAAGTCGTCTCCGAATTTCGCAAATTTTCGAACCCAACCGAGGTCTTCCTCAGGCACTTTCTAGTAGAGATCCCAGATCATTTCTGGGATATCTCCTAGAACGTGCCTGAGAAAGACCCGGACTTTCTAGTAGAGATCCCAGATCACTTCTGGGATATCTCCTAGAAAGTGCCTGAGGAAGACCCCGGACTTTCTAGTGGAGATCCCAGATCACTTCTGGGATATCTACTAGAAAGTGACTGAGGAAGACACCGGTTGGGGTCGAAAATTTGCGAAATTCGGAGACGACTATGTTTACTATCAGAACGAAAAGTTATTAGTAATTACATGCACCGTAACGTCAAGTGTTTCTAACTTTTAATACTGCAAAACCGGGTTTAGATATGCGCCGTGTACAGTATGTTTTGTACACGGCATGCCGTGTACATTTTGAATCTCAATGTACACGTCCGTGTACGTGCATCTCCTTTACAGCACCGCCGGTGATGCACGATCAAACTCACTGAAATCAGTGCAACGAACGATAATAATTTGGGAAAATTTCACGAGGTTCTTGAATCTTGTTTAACTGTGGTTTTGGCAAAGAAACAAACTTACCCCTTCTTACACTCGCATTTGAAGTCGGAATGATCTTTGAGATTGCTGCATTTGCCATCATTCTTGCATGGTTTCGGGGCGCAGTGATTTGGGGGTATGTCGCAACGGGGTCCTTTGTACCCTGGAGAGGAGATGGAACCAATATAAACGAATACAACCGGTTGTGAGGAACGATTTTTTTATGAATATATTGTAGACCTATCTTACCTGGATTACAGCAGCAGGAGAATTTTTCGTAGGTTTCCCCGAACCGCCAACAGTCTTTGCCCCACTTAGTACATTCTATTTTTCTCACTGAAAAAAAAAACATATCAGATGCAGCAGACGTCGTTTCTCCTTTCCTTCCTTGGTTGGCTTCTCGTGATTTCCATGGAGTTCTCATGATTACGTAATCAATTTGACTCCAAGTTGAACGGTTGGTGAGGGGAACATCCAATTACTTCATGCGTAACAAAATATTGTTGTCTCCCGTCTGATTCCTCTTGCTGTTGTTAACTCACCTGCCCCCAGCAGACGGCATCTTCTGTCAAAGTTTTCTCACATCCTATGGTATCGATTGAAAAATATTTCAAGAAAGGTTGTTCCTGTGAACCATCTGAAGAAAGTTTCTTCAAATTTTTTCCAATTTATTTCCAAGGATTTTAGAAAACTTCAAAAGAAGATACCGTCTGTTCAATGTGACTGGGGGCAGATGAGTTAATTTGAATTATGTAAGACCTCTTACCATTGGTCCGTCTGAGAGTGACCTGAACGGAACACGCAGTAGACACTGCTTCACCAGCCAATGAAGTGCCGTCTTCGGACAACTCTCCCTCGAACTGGAAACTTTTTATATTCGCCGGCTGCTTCGTCAACCAATCACCATCCTTGATAGCAATAGCTTTGAAGTTGGTCTGTTCGCCAGTAACTTTATACATCCCCGCGCTAGTGCCGATTTTGAGTTCAGTTGTACCAGAGAATTTCGTGCTTTCTACAGAGGTCAACTTCAAGGTCATGATGTACTGACTTCCGGCGCAGGTGAAGGACGCCTCCCAGGTACTCTCCGGCAAACCTGCAATTACCAGACACATGCTGACCTCGGTCAGAGCCTATGGGATGATATTAAAAATGTTATAAATTTACAAAAAAAGGTAACGGCGATGGGATATAAAGCCGCTGTGACACTGGAGCTCAATTTTCACTCGTCATTTGTGATTTGGCACGAATCATCCGTAAACTGAAGAATGAACGTTGCATTCTCCATTAAAGGAGCCCGGTATTGGCACTTTTTCTCGACAGCCGGCGCCACCATCGACGTGTCCGCCACTCTCCAACACCGGGGAGAAACTACGTTGTCCGCGAATAAACCTGATGTACTCCGCACAATTTGCATTTTTTGTAGTTCGTATTGCTGCCGCTAGGTGGCTCCCTTTACGTCGGCAGTCAAAATACCGATGAGATCGCATACTGCGCTCCTTTAACTGTTCACATACGCGTTCATTTTCTGATTTCGATTTTGAATGAGAATGAGGAGTGAAAAATGAAAAGTGAGTAGTTCATTTCTATGAAACAGCAGCCTAACCGAAGCACTTCACCTTTGTAAACAGAACATTTTGCCTTCTCCGGGTCACGGGTCTTGCAGTCGGTCCCTTTCCAACCCAGGTTGCAAATCTTTTTCCCCGTCGAATCGCACTTGTAGTGACCCTCGCTACAAGAGTCCGCGACAGCTCTGTCAACTGTTTCACAATAGTGACCTTTCCAACATGTCGGGCATCGGCATTTTGAACCGGCGGCGCCGTCAGTGTAACAGGTGCCAGCATGCTGGCATGGATTTGGTGTGCACGGGATATCCTTGGGCGTCTTACTGCATGTTTTCCCGTAGAACCTTAAAAATGATGTCATTAGAAATGAGAGATATCATACATGTAGATGAGTTTCGCTAGCAGCCATCTTGCCAAAATTAGGTCATCGGCATGGGGATTTCCCCCACTGGGGGATGGGAGAACCAATCATCTGTCACTCTGGAAAAAAGTTGCCATGGTGATGACCTAATTTTGGCAAGATGGCTGCTAGCGAAAAGTGAGGATTGGATCACTTTGGGCCACTGTTACATAGGAGGTCATTGTCACTCGTCATTTGCGATTTGGCACGAATCCTCCGTAAACTGAAGAATGAGCATTGTATTTTCTCCATTAAAGCCCCACAGTATTGAATTTTACTGGATTTTCAAAGTGTTAGGAGAATGCTGGTCGAGGTCTCATAGCATCGTGAAGGTCCCCAAAATGCCTGCCTGATGCGTATTTCCCAGAACCAAGGCCTAGTTTTCAGCACACAATGAAAAAATCTGCAGGGAGGGCTCTAATGTATTCAGATGGAGCGCAGTACATTTTACACGTCGTGACGTCGTGCACTGACGTCAAGAATCGCGGCGACGATTTGCGTTTTTCAGATTCAATACAGTGGGGCTTTAACTGTTCACATACATGTAGGCGTTCATTTTCTGATGTTGATTTTGAATGGAAAATGAGGAGTGAAAAACGACTAGTACGTTATTTCTATGTAACAGCAGCCTTTAATAGGCAAACGGAGAAGCTGACTAGCTTACCCTTCCGTACATTCACATTTGAAATCAGAGTTATCTGGGAGATTACTGCATTTCCCGTTATTTTTACAGGGATTTGGGGTACCGGTACAGCGATCTGGCGGTATCTCACATCGGCGTCCACTATAACCTGAAAGAATATCAGGAATTTATACCGAACTGTTGTTTTTTGTTTCTTCGTTGTTGTTGTTTTTTGTTTCTTTGTCGTTGTTTTTTGTTTCTGTTGTTGTTGTTGTTTTTGTTTCTTTGTTGTTGTTTTTGTTTCTTTGTTGTTGTTGTTTTTCTTTGTTGTTATTGTTGTTGTTTTCTTGTTTTTTGTTTCTTTGTTGTTGTTGTTGTTGTTGTTGTTTTTGTTTCTTTGTTGTTTTTGTTTCTTTGTTGTTTTTGTTGTTTTTATTCAATGATGACCGCTAGGATGAAGCTGAAATACACAGAAATCCGAGGGTTTCGTTTCTAAACTCATAAAACATGTCAGAGTCCCTCCATGTTTATTATCTCCTGCAGACGAAATGTTGAAAAAAAGAGAATTCAGTGCCGAAAGATGCAGGTTTGGATCAGCTTTCATGGGTTCCAATTTTCCCTGGCACCAAAATTTTTATCCACCACTCTGAGATCGCCTGCCCTGCCCCTTTTTGTTGCCTTCCCTCCTCCACAACTTCTTTGTAACTCATCATCGTATGAAAAACGGAATTGTGTAGATTTGCGACTTACCGGGCTTACAGCAGCAGGCGAACTGACCATAGTAGGCGCCGAATTTCCAGCATTCCGTGGCCCATTTGCAACCAGGCGGTATTACTAAAGAACGAGAAAAAAAATGCGATCGGTCAGTTGATAGGACATTAAGGCATTACGTACCGGTAACGTAGAATTTCAGCCTCTGTTACATTGAAATAAACTACTCACTTTTCATTTTTCACTCCTCATTTCCCATTCAAAATCAAAATCGAAAAGTGAATGCGATATCGATATGATCAAAAATATATAACACCAAAAATATACAACTCGAAAATCACCAATTTTCGGCATGTTCAACAGCACGTTGTGGCCGAACCATTGAACTGATTACTAATTTCTCTAGCAATATGGAAAGATGAGGTTTTTTTCTAAACAATGACATTTGTTACAGCTTTCAATTCCAAGTATTAATTGAGATATAGCGCCCGAAAAGTGACCACTTCAAGCCCCATTTCTCCTTGCGTACACCATCCATCCCGGGCGATATAGTTCATGTCCTCTGAGCAGATGGCGCTGACGATCAGCTTTTTCCATATTTGGAGTGAAGCCTCGTAACACAACCAATGAGGGTTGGCGATCTCGTTAGAGTGCCATCTTACGGCAAGCAAGTAAACTGATCGGTCGGGAAGGGGGCTGCACGAAATGCCGAAAACAAGCCGAAACAACCCATCTTTGGAGCCCCGTATCTCACCTATTTCGGGGAACTGACTCGTCAGACAAGTCTCATGTGGTAGGAAAAGACTTCTATTTTCGATTCAGATATAGAAATCACAAGAAAATGCTGGGGTGATAGCGTTATTTGTTGAAAGAAAGTAGCTAGATTTGCAGGTTTCGAGTTGTATATTTTTGGTGTTATATATTTTTGATATGATGCAATATTTATTCTTCAGGTACGGATGATTCGTGCCAAATCACAATTGACGAGTTAGAAATGAGCACATATGTAACAGTGGTCTAAATTGCAAATTAATTTATCCAACTAGGCACGCGGAGATGACAGAGTATTCGTTTTGGTGGCAGCTCACCTGAGCCTCCTGTAGGAAAAACGACGACTCACCATTGGTCCGTTTTAGAGTGACGTCACTTGTGGTACACACGGTAGACGTAGCTTTACCCACCAATGACATGCCGTCATTCGATAAAGCTACCAGTAACTGGAAACTTTGGACATTCGCCGGCGGTTTTGTTACCCAGTCGCCATTTTTTATAGAAATTGCGTCGAGTTTTTTCTGCTCGCCAGTAAATTTGTAAGTACCAGTGGCGCTACCAGTTTTTACATCAGCCGTTCCGGAGAACTGGACATTCGGCGGAGAGGTCAACTTCAAGGTCAGGGTATACGGATTTTCGGCGCATTTGAAGGCTGTTTCCCATACACTCTCCGGCAGACCTGGAACATGACAATGCTTGAAAATTATCATCTGTCATCTCTCATCAGTGGTCTCCTCAGATCTGATCGGTTTTCTTATCTACTCTATCATAAAGGAATCAAACATCGTGTGAACGATGAAGTAACTGAGGGATACATTTCATGTGTTGCCACCAGATGTCTCTCACTGCCTGAATTTTGGCTTTACGTGCATGTAATAGGCAGGAGCTTCAACGTTTTTATGGTAATGGGGTACATGAATCTGTCAACTTGATACCTTGAATTCCATTTCTGAGGATAAGAGAGCTACAGTCAACTCTCTTTATACCGCCCATCGTTATACTGCCACAGACAATTGACTTTCTCGGTTGAAGGCATTTCAACATTGCCAACAACAATACAATCGTTGTACCGTGGCGGTATAACGAGAGTCGACTGTATTTTCAGCACAATTAGTGTTCCATGTACATATTATGTACATTCAGCCGATTCAAATGTACACAGATGACCCTGCCACCTCATCGTTCGTGAGGTTCTCATCGCAGTCCTGTTGTATCATAAGATCAACTGGTCAGAATTCAACAAAATGTGCACTAAACTTGCAGAAGGATCTTGCCTATCATATGAAAGAGTCAGAATGAAAATCTGTTGAAGTACAAAGGGATACTGTCCACGTTCATAAAATGGCTCTAAACCTGTATGTTCCTCTTGTTATCTGTAATATCAAAAATAGATAAAGACCTATATTTATCCAGGGCTAAATGCTCTGCTTCAGCCATGGGAATTTATCTATTGTATTGATTTCTTATTTTTAATTTCCTACCGTGTAATAAATCCAAACTATTAATTAATTACTTGTTGTGATTGTCTGAAAGCACACATGTAGTCGTTCTATACGAACACAAGACGTTACTCTATCAATATCTCGGATCACAACTCTAGCATCCAATGGAAATACCTAGTACGAGCGTATGTCACATTTTGTTGTTTTCGAGAAAAATAGGTTTATGTGGAATGACAACTTGGAAGAGTTTTGTTGTGGAAAACACTGCTAATTAAAAATATGTCATACAAATGCAATTTGTTATGTTTTACCTCTGATTTCATGCTGAATTTGCAAAGGTAAAAACGTAGTAAGTCACAATTCTGATGACTTAGACGTAAAAACCGAGTAATTGCACCACTGTCTTTCCGAGGCTTTGGCGAACATTTTGCAAACTAAAAACTGTTCATTATGGTGAAACAATACCTAGTAAAAGTACGAATTTGGCCTTAACTCATTTTTTCCAAAAATGTGACTTACTAGGTATTTCCATTGGACGCTAGAACTGCACAAACACAACTTGGTCCGTGAGGCTGTTCGAATGACCTGCGTTTTCGAATGATCTGAGTTATCAATTAGGCATGGAGACTGTTGCTACATTTGAAATAATGAGTAGATTAAGTATGGTACCCTACATGAGGTTAGTAATGGTATAACAGCGCGTCGAACTTCTCAAGTGATGAAAAGGATGCCGCTGAGATCATGTGATTCAATAGACCATGTGCACGTGACGTCATCATTGACGTCATAATTCGCACGTCAGCCATTTTGGACGGCATCTGACGCTACGAATGCGTTGGACGTGCCGTCCAAAATGGCGGCATCTCGACGTCGCGGTGACGTCATAATCGTTGCTGCACGTCCTCTATATGACCAATCAGGAGGCGTCATCAAAAATAACCTCGAAAATTTCTCAAAAAATCTCACAAAACCTCGAAGCTGGTGAAATAATTCAAGTTTCTTTATTCGGGACACGCTTTGACCACAAATAATTTGAATATGCATCAATAGTCAACAGATTACGTCAGAGGAAAAGGGCGAAAAATTGGTGACAAAATTGGAAAACGCTAAACGTGTGTAGTGGTGAGAATGGTCATTGCGACAACAAGTGGCACAATCCAGTCTTCAATCTGGAGCGCGCACATCGAAGTTCGATGATCGAACAGGCAACTGAACTGAATGCTACATGTACAAGGAAATTGTCGATGTCTTCCGAGGGGACCACTCGGGATTCCGTCACATGAGTAGGTGTGCTTCACAAACAAAGGAAATTCATTGCCAGACCGCGCACATCGACAGCGACTGAAGAGAACTAGAAGCAACGGTCGGCAACGAGTAGAACATGAGCAACTGGCTGCGGCAACGGTCGGCAATAGTGTTGCCGGGGCGCGCACATCGACCTGTTTGAGCATCTGATCAGTTGCTGCTGTTTCCAGCCAGTCGCCCACCGTTGCCGGAAACGCCATTGCCGGTAGTTACTTTCAGTCGCAAGGTCGATGAGCGCTAGGCGTTGTCCGGTTACTAGGGGGCTTCACAGACATACGCCCTTCGGGGTCCAGATGATTTAAACGTACTTTAGTAACTCAAGATAAAAGTACCTGTGTACGTAGAACACTCGGCCCCAGCCACTCGAGTCTTGCAGTCCGTCCCTGACCAGCCCTTGTTGCACACCTTCTGACCCACGGCATTGCAGGTGTAGTGACCACTGGTACAGGAATCACTGGCGAAGCATGTTCGGTCACAATGTGAGCCGTACCAGTTTTGGTTGCAGTAAGCCCAAACCTTTATTTTCAATCTGGAAAAAAAACAGCAGTTGGACGCGACTTCAACGTTTTGGAAGACTGAAAAACTGTGTTTCGACAAAATGACGAACTTAGGTTCGTTTTCCATTTATCACCAAACTGAGTATAATTCGTCGAAATGACAAATCCACGGTTCGCCATTTTGACGAACCCTTGTTGTATCTCAAACAATCTCTAACAAGGTTCGTCCAAATGACGAACCGTGGATTGTCATTTCGACGAATTAGATACTCAGTTTGGTGATAAATGGAAAACGAACCTAAGTTCGTCATTTTGACGAAGCAGTGTTTTTCAGTGAATCTGATCAACGTATCCGAAAAAGGCACAAGTCTGTCTATAGAGGCTATGCACTGACGTCATCAAATGACGTCATCAATGGGTATGACGCCACGTGTTGGATGGAAAATGGACGGAGCACGTGGTCAGATGCACTGCGTCAGCATGTCACAACGTTCCATCCAACATGGCGTCACCTCGCTGATGACGTCACGTGCATAGCCTCTATAGGTTGGCGGTAGATCATACGCACTGTACAGGGTCGGATCCAGCGGGCGTGGGGGGGGGGGTACGCCCCCTATTTTTGGCACAGCAATGATTTTTTTAGCAAGAAAAAATTAACCACATAAAAATTTGAGTACGTGTACATGTATTTTGTTCTCAGATGCCAGGAAAATACATCTAAAAGCACTTAAAATTGTCAAATTTTACTGGGGAGGGCCCCGTTTGGGCTTCACGTCTTCGGTGTTCACCCCTCTGTCGAGCTACGCCCCCCCCCCCTTCCGGCCAATCCTGAATCCGGCCCTGCTGTAGGCCTACACTACGATACTCACTTTGTTTTCGACTTTGCACGACTTCCTTCAAGCTCCTGGACGGCACTAGGAGCACTTGTTTCATGTGTTAGTTTAGTATCGGTGAAGGTGTANAAGAGAAACAATCTGAAGAAAAAGAAACAATCTGAAGAAAGAGAAATAATCTGAAGAAAGAGAAACAATTTGAAGAAAGAGAAACAATCTGAAGAAAAAGAAACAATCTGAAGAAAGAGAAATAATCTGAAGAAAGAGAAACAATCTGAAGAAAGAGAAACAATCTGAAGAAAAAGAAACAATCTGAAGAAAGAAAGGCGACGAGTGGCGAACTGAGTTTTGATAATCTTGAGAGTTTGCGTTTGTCGACGGTGATCTTAAACTCACTAGGCCTTTTGCATTCTAAATCAAAATTGGAAAATGAGGGCCTGTGGGAATAGTCAATGGATGCAATGTTCATTCTTCAGGTTAAAGGAGCTGGACGTCCAAGTTGTAAACACTCACTCACTGGTTCTCTATCCACGCGACGCCTGCGGTGCTGCCACCTATTGTCGGTGATATGTACTGACGTGAATATCGTGAGTGAGTTGCATCGGACCGGGAACCAGTCTAACGATCACGGGGCGCGACTGGTGCTGCCACCTGCACGAAGGAATAAAACTAGTTTGCCGACCATGTTTGTAAACAAACCAGCTTGTTTACAACTTCGGCGTCTAACTCCTTTAAGGCGGCCATACACGTTGAATATTATTGCACAATAGGAGGAGCAAATATTACACGTTCAATATTATTGCCAATCTGTCTTCCACCATCATGCCAGAAGCACATGCACATTTTGGGCCCATATTGTGCAATAATATTGATCGTGTACGGCCCGTTTTACGGATGATTCGTGCCGCTGTACGTAATGTACATAGAGCTCATTTTCAAACTCCTCCTCTGTGGTTTGCCACGAGTCATCCGTAAGCTGGAGAATGAACATTGCATTTTCCATCAACTGTTCACATCGGCCCTTATTTTCTTACTTTGACTTTGAATGGAAAATGAGACGTGAGAAACGAGAAGTGAGCAGCTCATTTCTACGTAACATTGGCCTTAAGCGGCCCATACACGTTCAATATTATTGCACAATATGAGATTCAAAGTGGGCAATATTATTGCCAATCTTTCTTTTACCCATCATGCCAGAAGCACATGCCCCTATTTTGGGTCCCATATTGTGCAATAATATTGATTGTGTATGGGCCGCTTTCTGGATCGTGCGAAATCATGGATGACGCGTGAGAGGTGAGCTCCTGAGCTCCTATGTAAGCGGTATTAGGCTGCTTTTACATATAGACCTACATGTAGGTCATTTTTTGACTTGACACAAATCATAACTAGAAAAATGAACATTGCATTCTGAAATTAACTGTTCACACATGCGTTCATTTTCTGATTTGATTTTGAATTGGAAATCGAGGAGTGAAAAATGAAGAGCGAATACATGTAGTTCATTTCTTTGTAAAAACAGCTGCGGCCTAAAAGTAAAGCTGTCCATACACGATCAATATTATTGTACAATATGGGGCCAAAAAAAGGGGCATGTGCTTCTGGCCTGATGGGTAGAAGAAAGATTGGCAATAATATTGCCCAGTTTGATCCTCATATTGTGCAATAATATTGATCATGCATGGACCGCTTAACGTCAGAAAATGTTCACTTTTGTGGAGTGGTCCATATTATTTTTGAATAGCCTATTGCAGTTACTGACTTCACAATGTCATGCAGGGAATGCATGCCTTCAGCGTCGTTTAGCAGGTGACGCATGCAGACGAGGTTACCGCCCTCCAAACCATTGAAGTAAAAGCGATGTAGGCCTATGATAATCTCTGTAATCGCCTTCTGGCTTTCATGATTTGTGTGTCAGTTTCCCAGATGTTACATGCTGTTGTTGTGATGCCAGAATAAGTCTAAAAATTGCCTTACTCGTTCGATATTCGATATACTGTATGTTTTGAAATGTACATGTACATCCGCGATTTTATTTCGCATGATCACAATCTTTTGTCAGTTGTAATTTCAATTTCATGGTGCTTAGTCTTCTGTTACAAAGAAATCAACAGCTCACTTTTCATTTGTCCTCCTCATTTTCCATTCAAAACCAAAATCCGAAAATGATGTGAAGTTGATGGAGAATGCTATGTTCGTTCTTCAGGTTACGGGTGATTCGTGCCAAATCACAAATGACGAGTGAGAAATGAGCTCCTATGTAGGCCTAACAGCAGCCAAAGCGGTCCATCCACCACCCAATATAATTGCAAAATACGGGGCCCAAAATGGGTCCTGTGCTTCTAGCATGGATAAAAGAAAGTTGGCAATAATATTGCCCATTTCGATCCCTATATTGTGCAATAATATTGATCATGTATGGGCTGCTCTAAGCGGGCTATACATGATCAATATTATTGCGCAGTATTGGGCTCGAAATAGGGGTATGGGCTTCTGGCATGATGGGTGGAAGAAAGATTGGCAATAATATTGTCCATTTTGGTCCTCATATTGTGCAATAATATTGATCATGTATGTGTCGCTTTATGTTTCTGAATGATGCGTTTCCCGATTATTCCACCTTCTGCAGCCACTGCTCGGTAGAGTTCGATATCAAAGTCAGAATATTTTATTCGAAAAAATGATCAAACTTATTTCTATTTATCTTGAAAAACTTACCTGATGAAAGAAAATACTGATTAATAACCAAAACCAGGCGACACTGTGGCAAGATGGCCGCCGGAAATGACGTCTCATCCGAGCTGATGACGTAGCACCAAAAAGCGCCTCCTTTTGGCGATGCAGGATAAGATGGCACACTGTAGCATCTGACGACGAGATATCCATTAAACTATCTCTAATTTCGTCGTCCGGTAGTTCAGTTATCATCGTATCACAGTTTCTCGTCACATCCGGGTATTCGTAAGTCATTATAATCCATTTGTAGTCAGAACTGACGATTGTGTCTTTTCTTCAGGATGGGCACTCAGTTACATGTTGAATTTCAATCTATATCCATGCATTCTACAATGTACCGATAGGTGTCACTCTATTTTTTACCAATCTGCTGAGACATCCATATACCGTACATGTACTTGTTATTGTCCTTTCTGTCGCGCAAAGTCTGCAAAAGCAAAGAAGTGAATCATTTTTATTGTCCCCTGGTAGAAGGTCATGGTCAAGGTCAATCTTTGTAATCGCCTTCATGACTCAGCTGAGAGCCAGGCCCATAGGCCTCTTGTTTATCTGGCACAGCCTTTAAATTTAGATAGAATTAATGTATTTTAGATAGTACGTTGGAAACGTGCCATGAAGCACTGGACATGTTTGATGATGCTGTGACGTCATTTCCTCTGGTGAGGAATGGGAATCATAACTTACTGCCTCAACAGGTGTCACTAGTGGCTAAAGCAGGCCATACACGATCAATATTATTGCACAATGTGGGACCCAAAATAGGGGCATGTGCTTCTGGCATGATGGGTGGAAGAAAAATTGGCAATAATATTGCCCATTTTGGTCTTCATATTGTGCAATGATATTGAACGTGTAAGGGCGGCTTAATACTGGGCTACTGAAATGAAAGTGACATCCAGGGACCTTATTCACAAAGCTCCCGTAACTTTAAGGGTACGCAAATCCTTTGTCAGGCTGATAGTGAACAATACGTTGTCCGCAAAAGGACAATAGTTTGCGCACTCCCGTAAGTTACGGGAGCGTCGTGAATAAGGTCCCTGGTCCTGATCAATTTCCCACAAAGAGGCGTCCATTATATAAAACCTGATTGTGGTGTGCTGCCCTCTATCGTAGTTATGATCCCATTGGGCGAGGCGACGAACAGCCCTGTAAGATTATCAGTCGAGTGAGCCGCGCAGGGAACAGCCTTTGTACTAAATTTAAAGGCTCTGCTGATCAATGTATGAAAAAAACGGCTCATCAAGATCATAAAATTGGCAATCAGAAGAGTACTGAATAATGGAACAGACAAAACAAAAGATTTTTTAAAAAGCATGATTGAATCCATTGTGTTCACTTTATGGTGTCTGTTACAGGCATGGCACTTTGCCCATGTTGAAGTTAGGGTGAATCATACTTTATATTACAATGGTACAAACTGTTAATGTCGTCTAAACCAGTGTACCCAGGTTTCGAAGTTAGGGTGGTTAGCGTTGACGGTTAGGGTCAGGACTACGTTTAGGATTAGGGTATAGGGGTCAGTGACAAGGGTTGAGGGTCAGGGTTACGGTTACGGTTGGGGGCTTGGGCTAGGAATTAGTCTGTAGGATCGGGACTGGACGACATTCACCCATTCAGCATTACAATGATTTCACCTTTTGGCCTTGTAATGGACACATTACAAAATGGCGTCAGCCATTAACAATTAGTGCTTGCCATGAAGGTTACTTGATGAACAAGTTCCGACATGGCATAGAATATGGTTTTATGATAAATGTTGGTGTTGTAATAAATAGGCGACGCCCATTCGTTGATTAGTGTGGTGTTAAATGAGATAGAACATTTTCTGTTTATTTTGAGAGGAAACATGGTATAAAAATTTGTTGACCATTGTGCGCTGTGTCAACCAGGTATCAATAACACAGTATGATGGACCCGCCGGAGTTGATGGATAATTGATTTGAACAAAATGACTCGCTAATAAATTTCCGTCCATTTCACCATTTGTCACACTCAGTAATGTACAGAACTGTGTAAAAAATCTATGTGTTCTATTGGTCAAGTAAAACTGGATTCATCTGCAGGCAATATTCCAGTAGTGACACTCAGTAAGCTGGAATGATCTGCAGACCATATTTTGCTTGCACTTTTCACTCAGTAGACCGACCTTTGCCCAAAATCTGCATAATGGAGTAAGAAATAAAAGTGGAAAATAAGTGGGAAATTTTGGCACTTTGAGGGGAATTTTTTCAATTTCTCAAATTGGGATCGAACTTTTCCCATTTTGAGAAATTTTCTTAAAATGACATGACATTTTGTCTGATTTTTCGGGCGGCATTTCTCAAAATGGGAAAAAAATGTACCCAAATTTGAGAAATTGAAAAATTCGCGCAAAAGTGCAAAAGTTCCCACTTCTCATTTTCGACTTTTATTTCTTACAGCCTATATATTGTATTATAAAATGTACGTCATTTTTCATCCAAATTCTGCCCCACGATGCTCGTCTGCGGATATGAGACCAGTGTTCGGCTGCTTCTTACTCGTCCTACCGCACAAATATCGGTATATGTAGTCAGGTTTCGGGACTGTGTCCAGTATCAGTACAATGGCTTCATTCCCGACGGAAACAAAGATGGCGTCGCTGGCAGCCATATTTTAACTGGCGCCGGAAGTGCGTAATTGAAGTGAACCTCGAGGGGTAATACGACAGGCCTACTAATGGGCAAAACACGACCATGCAATGTAAGGGAAGGGCACCATGTTGGTTGCATTGATCTTATTCCGTTCTGTAATAGCCAAAGGTCCTACAGTGGATAATAAAAGGTGGACCTTTTATTGTGTCTCATTTAAGCAATTAGGTACGGGTGATAAATAACATTCTTGACAGTTACCAATAAAATATATAAAAGTAATTACGGCCTGTAAATTAAATCATTTTTATTGCACCGGTAGTGATTATCTAGGTGTGGTCATCAATTACTAACATTTACTTTCATAAGTCGAATAATATCACCAAAAATCTATAGGGCTGCTGTTACATAGGAGCACATTTTTCATTCGTCATTTTGCGATTTGGCACGAATCATGCGTATTAACCTGAATAGGCCTAATGAACATTGCGTTCACATAGACGTTCGTTTTCTGATTTTGATTTTGAATGGAAAATGAGGAGCGAAAGATGAAAAGTGAGTAATACATTTTTATG